>JAPDLB010000075.1:0-183756 GCA_027569935.1 Clonostachys sp. G952 | reverse complement strand
GCTAGTAATAATAGATATATAGATAATTATATTAATAACTATCTAAAAGAGTATTTAAGCTATAGAAATAAATATATATATATACTAGTATATTTACTAGAGTATTTATAATAGTCTTTACTTAGGACTTTACTTAAGTAAAGTAAAATTACTCTTATTAGTCTATTAAGGCGGGTCTGCCGAGCTATTTTATATATAACTTCCTGCAGCCCCCAGAGATGGCCTTTGTTTGTAATATTATTCTAATAGAATATATTAATAAATTAAATATTATTAATAAGAAATCTTCTATAAATAATAAGAAAGTTAAAATAATAGATTTAAGTATTCTAATAACCTCTAAACTAGCTATTTACTAAAGAGTTAATTTATTATTAGTTTTAAATATAAGCTATTTAAATTAACTAGAACTATCTACTCTTTTAAAGAGTAAGCTAAAGCTAGTAGAGTAGATAGATAACTTTAGTAGTAAGAAATTAGTAATTATAATATTCCTATTAGCTTTAGCTTATTAATTATCTTATTAAGTAGATATTTCTAATCTATAAAGTATAATTAAAGATATATAAAGCTGCTTTAGTAAGATAGTATTAGATAAAGTAATTAATACCTTCTATAATCTCCTAGAGAAATAGAGAACTTTAGTAATTTATTATAATAATAGTAATAAGAATTTTAAAAAAAAACTCTTTTTATAGTATACTAATAACCTTAAGAATTAGAAATATAAAAATATATTTATTTAAAGGAAGATTAATATTATAAATTAAGAAAGTTTAATAATAGTATTATATAAAGTATACTATTAAGAATAAGAGGCTAGTTATAAGATAGTAGAATATAGATAGAGCCTGCTTTTTCTAAATATTATAATTAAGTATATATTTTAATAGATTCTAAAGCTTTTATATAAATACTTCCTAATTAAATAGTAGTAATATAATTAAATTAATCTAGAGATTAATATATCTATTAATTAAAAACTAAAGATTTTAAATTTAAAAACTATATATTTTTATTTATTTTTTTAAATTAAACTATAGCTTTTTAAATATTATATATTTAGTACTTTTATCTACTTATTAGATATTACTAATTTTAAAGAGGGTTAGTAAGTATAATATACTATATTATAATATTACTATAGTATTATAAATTCTAACTTAATATAATAATATTAATAAATATTACTTAATTAAAAAGTATATTTAATATTAACTAATAACTTTAAAAATTCTAGGAAAATTCTTATATATAGATTAAAGACTAAGAAAATACTATATAATTTTTATACTTAAAAAAAACTAACTTTAGTAAATTACTAATATTATCTATTAACTTACTTTTAAAATATTATTTTCAGACTCTAATAGTACTAGATATATACTAATAATACTAGATTTAAGCTCTAAAGGGAGAAATTAGTATCTAACTTACTACTCTAATACTTTTAATAAATATCTTATAATATTAAATTACTATATTATAAGCTTTTAACTTTATATATAACTATATACTTCTTATTATAAAATAATACTAATAATTATCCTACTACTTATTAATAATTATATTATATAAATTATAACTATTAAAAGAGTTAATATTCTTATTTATCTAGTTAATAAGCTTATTATAGATCTTCTTCTTAATCTCTTCTTCTAAATTCTAGTAGTACTAGATAAAGTTCTATAGATTATAATAGATATATATAATAAGTATCTAAAGCTTTAAGTAATATTCTAATAGTAATAATCTAAGAATTCTAAACTTTCTCTTTATCCTACTAAATATATTCTTAATAATAATCTAAAGTTTTAAATATTATAAATTAAATAATTCCTTAGCTATTTATAGCTCTTATTAGCTAGTTTTTTATTCTTTTAAGTAATATCTTATAGCTGGATATAGGATAATAAAGCTTTCTTAAGCTCTAAATTCTATATTACTAAGATAGAAATAATATAGAGATAATTTAAAGTTCTTTCTAAAAGTAAATTATAATAAAACTATATTATTAATAAAGCCTTTAGCTCTAGTAAGTATATATAAAAAGAAGCTATCTAGATATACTATATAGAGTATATTTTATACTATTATTAATTTCTTTATATACTATTTCTTCTAATTTAAATAAGAGATATAGATTTAAATATATATACTATTAATAGCTCTAATATAACTATAAAAGAATTAATAGTTTAGCTTTAATAAAATCTCTAGATATATAAAGTTATTATTAAATTACTTAATAAATATAAAAAATAATAACTATAAGGTTTTAAAACTATTTTATATAATATAAAATATAGAAGATTAAGTAATTTAGAAGAACTTAACTATTACTTATTATATATAATCTTATCTAAGAATATAGAGAATAATAAGAAGCTTCTAGCTAAGTAATTAGTATTATATATCTTAAAATTAAGTATTTAAACCTATTTAACTAATAAGAGCTTTAAATTATATCTTACTAATATAAAACTACTCTTTAAATATAGGGTTAGAACTATTTATTAGGGTTTATATATATTTAAAGATACTAAAATAACTATCCAGATTAATAATATTATAATTTATATAATAGGTTTAAACCCAGGCTTAAGCCTACTACTAATAAAAATACTTATATATAATATATAATATAAGTAAATTATTAATCTTATTATTAAATATATTATTCTTATTAATTAATTTTAAAGTAGCTAAAACTACTACTTCTCTTATAGTAGAGGAAGATATTAACTTATAATAGCTTTATTAACTATCCTATTACTATAGATATAGTTAAAATAATAAGATATAGATAGGAAGAGATATAGATATAGCAGCTTTTCTAGTACTAGATCTAGAAGTCTATTAAATATATTAAATATCTTAATTTTCTTAATAATCTTTCTATATTATATAAGGCAGCTTAATAATATATTAGATAACTTTATATAAATCTATAAGTAGGGGTATAAGAGATAATATATTATTTTTAGTACTAAAAGAGATATAGTTCCTGAAAACCCCTCTCTTTTATATCCTTATTAACTTCTTATATAATAGATATAGATAAGAAGATCAGGGTATAAGCCTCTTTGCCCTAGCAAAATAAATCCTTAGTGGTTGATCTACTATCTAAATAAGCACTGCATCATCCACAATCTTCTGTAGAGCAAGAGATAAATAGAAACAATTCAATCGCCAACTTTGGCACAGAGTTTCTCATCTAAACATTGAAGCCTCAGAAATAAACCTGATTCTACCTGGGCCACTGCACAAATGGTAGATGATAAGACCGTGCTGATGCCAGTAAAATTTCACAGGTCATGCGATGTCTGAAGGCCGTGTTCCAAGAGGTACTTATTGACCTCCTTGCTTGTCGTGTCCCACAAAGCTTGCGTTTGCTTCTCGTCCTGCGCTATGCGAAGCGGGTCTTGGACTTTTCCAACCGGCTCAAGGTATTTTCCTTTATACACCTCAGGTTGCCTCCATACCTCTGGGGCCGTGGCCGCGAAGAGAGAGGTGAACGATCCCTCGTCGAGAGTCAACATCACCTGTCTCATGAGCGGTTGGAGGAACCCTGAAAAAATGCTGACAGCATTGTCACTCTTGACCGCCCCCGGATTCAGTGAGAGTGAGATTATAGGCACACCGAGTTTGTCAAGCCGGCGCTGAAGCTCCTGAGCAAACATGATATTGGCCATCTTGGCCAGGGAGTAATGCAGGATCTTGATGGTGAACATGTGTCTGAACAGATACCGATACTTCCATGGTTCATACGGAAGATTGCCTTTCAGAAAGTCTGGTTTGGAAAAGTCGATTTTGTATCCGGGCGGAAGAAACGCATGGCTAGCGCTTGATGAGACGGTAACAACTCGTACGTCCGAGTCTTTTTCGGCCGCGGCTTTCTTTAGTAGCGAAAGAAGCCCGTTGGTGAGCACAAAATGGCCAACATGGCTATATTGAAATGTTAGAAAAGATCGTGGACGGTTAGCGTGCGAAGGAATCATACCATACTGCCATGGTCATCTCCCATCCAGCGTCAGTCAATTCGATTTCGCTTGTAGCGAGACCAGCATTATTTACTTCACCTGGGTTAGACATAAACTAGAAAAGAGGGTGTTCGAGTGGCAACATACTAAGAATATCAATCTTGTGTTCCTTTCCCTCCAATTCTTTGACTGCCTCCTGCACGCTGCTCAGCTTGCTAGGGTCTAATGGCAACCATATGAGTCGCTCCTCCGCAATAGTAGGGTGGAGAGACAAGATTGTCTTCTTCGCGTCATCGGCCTTTGCCCTGGTCCTCGCGCCCATGTATACTTTTGCGCCATGTAATGCCAGGTGCAGCGCGGTGTAGAGGCCGATGCCTGAACTGCGAAGCCAAGTCAGTTGGTTCCTCAAGCAGGCTGATTTGAAAGATTTACTTAGAGCCTGTCACAACTGCAATTTTCCCCTCCAGGTCCGGGGTGCCGTTATATGGGGTCCAGCTCGCTCCCATCGTGATTGATCGTTTCGTTTCGATTGAGTTGAAGTTTGCACAGCTCGTGTTCTACAGATAGACTGAGTGGAAGAAAAGGAGTGCCGCCTGGCTAGCCTTTTATAAACTCAATGCGCTACCACACTGACCTGACCTGGAAGGCCCTTATAATATCATAAAGCCATGTTCTCGTAAATGCCGGTTGCAATTAGTACCTTTGGTAGGAAGGCTGAGTGACATTTTGACGAAGGGCTGACAAATGCACCAGCCGAGAATGTTGATAATATAGCCACTGGGGCTTTGACTTATGGTACTCATCGAAACTCATTATGCTTGGTAATGTAGTGATATCAATAATTTGACAGTGAAATGTGACCTTTCATTGAAGGCATGATCAGGAATGTTGGATCATCCCCTCGCTGATTGGATAGTTACTCCCAACAGCAAGAATCAACGAGAGTGGCGCTAGTAGAGATTGAGCAAGCAATGCCGCTCATCTTAAACAAGAACTAGTGTAGGCGAGGCTCAGAACATGATTGGATGAGTCTGTCCCATGGGCAGGAATTTGCGAAGGAGGGTTAATCTGGACGGAGTTTCGGAAGGCATTGCTTATTAACCAGCGCCTCTGTCAACCCTGGGCCGTTGGTTTTGGCCTTCATCATCAAATCGTCTGCTGGGTCTTTGCTACCCATGGATCACTACCCATGGATCAGACTCAAATCTTAGCGAGGAGGTCCTGCGGGACTTGTAGAGGTAGGACACTCGCATGCTAAGAACATGGCGTGACGGGCTTGCTGACACGTGCACGCTCAGACCGACGAATCCGATGTGACTTAGGATTGCCCACCTGCGCAAACTGTGCCAGGTCAAATCAAGAATGCCAGGGATACGGCCTCCGTTTGTCTTGGTCGCGGCCTGGGGACAAGAGAAGAACCATCCTGGTAGACACACCGTCTAAGAATACACTTACTGCAGACCCCCTCCAACACAACCGGGGAGACTGGCCTTTTGTCAATATGCATTCTTGGCATATATCGTCCTGGTTTAATTTAGTGGAGGGGAGAATGGAGGGTAAGAAGACCTCCATCATCCTCTTCAATATCTTTTTTTTTCTCTGTCTTCTATCTGTTCAGAGTTCTAACGATTCATTGATAGCGCCATATCAAAGAGTGAACGAAGCTCCATCACCAAGGAACACGTCACTCTCATTGATAGAGGAAAACGAGTTAACATTGCTCCACTACTGTATGTGGCTCGGTTCTTTGTGCAATCATGTGATTAACAAGCTCTAAAGATATGCAAGAAGGCCACCGCTTTCTCTTAACTCCTCCTCTAGGATCCTTACCACGTCTTCTCCTCCAAATCGGCCTCTCAGATTTCTCATCACCTTCGAGAGCAGTATTTAACGGGATTTTAGCGCTTTCTTGTTTGCATTTGTGGGGAGATCAATATGCCTCGGTATTTAAAACAAGGGCAACCTCGCTGCGTCGAGCCTCGTTGAACCCGGAAAGCTCCATCAAGGCTGCCGTAAGCAATCTCGTTGCTAGTATGCTCCTCTATCTTTACGAGGTACGTCTTTACCTTCCGCAAGATTCAAAATGGTTGCTCATGTATTAGACTGTCCACCCATCTTCCTCACATGCTTGGGCAGTATACTTATGTGGGGTCAAGAGAATCGTGCAGTCTAAGATCGTGACGGAGAGTGCCAACTCTGCGCACCCCCAAACAGTGTTTAACTGGGTATACTACCACGAAACCATTGCCCAGTTTGGGCAACTATATTGGACACAGAAGCATCCTTCGCCCGTGTGTCGCGGAAAGTCGTCGAGGCAATTGAGACAAGGCCCAGGCATGTCGGAAATAGTGAGTCCCTTTCAATCTCAATAACCTTCGCAAAATTTCACACAGGCTTTGTAGGAAACTGGTATGATTGGCTGCTCCATTGACGTATTGGAGGGCATGTCGACAATTTTTGATATTGCCATGCGGCCAGAAATTCCATTCTCCAAGCGACAAGAGCTTCTCGGCGTTGAATCACAACTGAGGCACATAATCTCGGCTCTTCCCAAACTCACGAATAGCGATAAAACCTCTTCCAGCTTGCATGCGATCACTCAGATTCACTGCATTGCAGCTTTAATCTACATGAATCGCGCAACGCTGGGCTACGATGGAACGGAGCCTTCCCACCAAGCCCTCATTGAGAAAGGTCTCGAGGTATTAAGTAACATAGTCCCGTGAGAAACTCCCTGGGCTTTATTCATAATAGCCTGCGAGGTCAGGTTAGATCTGCCACGATTGGTTATTCTCGAGATCATCTCGCGATCGAAGCAGGAATCTAGAATCGGACACCTAGATGTAGTCAAGGGCCTCGTGGAAGCAGTTTGGAACTACGACGATCTTGATCCGGATGTGAGGCTTGATTATAACAACAAATTGCTGAGCCTTGTACGGGAAGCTCCATGGATGCCACCCTTTGTCTAGCTTGTAGCTAGCTGTATTTTGAAACAAGGTATTATCAATTGTGTTCTTGATATAAATTTATAGTTGTTACGCCCTGGTCATAGGCTAGCCCCGCGCCTAAATCAGGTGATATTCGGTGGTCGGAACCAATGCCCAGCACTAAACACCAGTTTTAATTCCGATTCTCATGAGCACACAAAGGAAACAGCACATAAGGTATATACACACGACTATAGGACTGGACGTTGTTATCAGGTACAATCTTCAAAAATGTTTCTCCTCTGCGCTGACCAATTCCCCATCTTCGGCTCCGGTCGGAGCAGATATAAGTAAGCATACCACCACTTCATTAGGTTCAGTAAGCCTGACAAAGACGCCGTGCAGAAAGCCGTGCAGAAAGCCGTGCAGAAAGCCGTTTAACATACTTTGGCGACAAGCCTTGTGAAAGGCCTTAGCAGAAAGCCTTGTAAATCATAGAAGTAGTAGGCCTTTCAGAACGCCTTGGTCGGCCTTGTGAAGGACCTTAGCAGAAAGCCTTGTAAAGCATAGAAGTAGTAGGCCTTTCAGAACGCCTTGGTCGGCCTTGTGAAGCATTAGTGGCAAGCCCTACGGCATGTTATTCAAGTGACAGCGAGACTACTTACGTGAATATAAACTCCCTAGACATATGCCACATATTTATCTACTAACAGTCTACTTCCTTCTTTACTCATTTCATTTGGGTAACGCATTTATATTCTCTAACCTTGTATTACCTTATTATGTCTGCATTTGTCTACCCCAAGTTTGACGCTGTCGAAAATTCTATACGCATCTTACGTATAGAAAAGGGGTGTTCTACTGATGATATTTTGTGTCAACTTATAGTGACACTCCCAAGCCGAGAGGAATGGCCTCCCTATATTGCTTTATCATATAGATGGGGTGGCCTCAAGCACGTACCAGGGGGCCCCAACCATCTTCCCCGCGTTTTTGTGAACAACGAGGAGTTCGAGGTCACAGATAATTTATTCTCAGCTCTCCTGCATTTAAGAAGTCCCTATACGCCTTTGTATCTTTGGGTTGATGCGATATGTATCGACCAGGATAATTTGGTGGAAAAAGGCTACCAAGTCAGACTTATGAGAGACATTTACAAGACCGCTGAAGAAGTTCGCATTTGGCTAGGCCCAAGCGACGGGGATATAAAAGATCTCATGGAGCTAATTGCCCTGATCGACCGTGGAGTTCAGTCTTTAGGGAATAGTGAAAACTGGATGGACCTCTGCGGTAGCTTTCTGTTTGAACGACTCGGGAGCCTTGGGTCAAAGTCGCATATGAAATATAGGGAAGCGTTTGCGGAACTCTTAAGAAGAGAGTGGTTTAAGAGAGTCTGGATCCTCCAAGAGGTCGCCATGGCGAAAAGGGCTAGGGTCATGTGCGGGTCTGATTTATGTCCAGCACGGACCTTTGCCTTGATCCCGTTTCTTATGGAAGTCGATGTCGACGAAACTACACAGGCAGTTCTCGACATTATGCCACGGCTCCGAGAGAACACATGGTGGGCTTCAGGTCGAAGTTTACATGATCTGCTTATTAGGTTTGCCAGGAGTGAAGCTACCGACAATAAGGACAAAGTCTTCGCTCTACTTGGAATGTCAGAAGATGCCTACGACCCAGCAGTGTTCTGCCCCTCTTACGAGAAAACGGAAGCCGAAGTTTGCCGGGATGCCGTGTGTTTCATACTTTTCGGAAAAGTTCTTGACTCAGGCTACTCTTTTCCTGACTTCTCGTTCCAGGATTTATGCCTTTCTGTTATTCAGCTGGCAGAAAAAACACTCTCCTGGACCCTTGGCCGAGAGGGGGACAAACAAGAATCAGCCAAAAAAACATCTAGTCGTCTGATTTCTCAATTGAAAGAAAATCAAATCATGATATCCGGTCTTCTTTTATCTCTTGCACAAAATCGCGATGAGGGCGTCCACGTACGGCAATTATTGTCAAACGGAAACGTTGATATTAGCCTGGACTTTGAAGAAAACCATGATACCTTAAGGATTACACCCAGAGAGGAGAATGCAGAATCATTCAAGTTAACATTTCCCCGGTCAGAATCTGAGGACGCTCCCAGTGATATTGCGGACGCTCCCCCGTTTCCATATGTGGCGGGTGAGAATATGTTAGAAACAATCTGTCGAATGATAGTGAATGACTCTTCGATAGACGAACTACTCCGGGCCTACGCTTGGGCAGGCTATTCAGATGGTGTAAAACGGTTGATCAGTATGGGTGCTGATGTAAATGCAGTTGATGAACACGGTCGTCCAGCGCTTCAGTACACTATCGTTGGAAGGACCGCCTGTGATGAAGCAGCGCGTAGTGAAGTTGGACATGGCGATTCTGTGCCATAGCTATCGTTTGATAATAAGGTAGCCTAGGTAGTCACGGGGGTGGCACGGAGTCGTTGGAGGTTTAACAGTTACCTAGAAAATTTCATATCACAGAACAGAGTTTAAGATTTGACTTTCTTAGTATATTTAGGTATCTTAGTATAAAAAAGTGTTTGGATATAAACTATAATTTATAAAAAGATTTATATACTATACTATATATATTTATCAAAGTAGAAACTTACTTTTAAAATGTTTTATTAGTAAAGTATAATATATAACTTATGTTAATAATAAAATGATAAGTCTTCTATTTAGAAGGGTTCATGTAACTAGCTAGCTGTAACTCTAGCCGGCCGGGCTACTTAAGCCCGACCAACTAGCCTAGCCTCGGGCTGGCTTTGCAACCTAGATATCACCTTTTGAATACAGAGCCCTTACGAGCCCAGTTACCTTCCAACACTTTTAAAAATATATCAATTTTAAGATTAATTTAAGATGATATCATATTTTAAGAGGTAGGGAGAGCGAAGATTCTATATATACCTAGGTAGAGAGAGAACATGGCTAATAAGTAGACGGATGAGAGTTTGAGTCTAAAGTTAAAAACAGCAACGAAAGATACCAGACCCGACATCTCAACACAATGAATGTTTGATACATACATCTAGTCTTTCACCATTTCAAATAAATGTACACCATATCAGACAGTTTTCTGAAGAATCTACATCGGACGAGTCGCATCTTGATAGTAGAAGCACTACATCCCGAGCGTCACCATCTTCGGCTATGAGTGCGAGCATGTAAAGCTTCCCTTTGCTATAAGTATACTGGGGGCTCAAGACTAGATGTACGCTTTTCTTGCTATCTACATAAGCAGAGCCTCGGGGCGCCCCTCCCAATACGATACCTTGGAGCTTGGAGTGTCACTTTCTAACGTGATATCTCCCCCATCTATTAATCTAATCTATGGCCTGTGCATTGTTTACGCGACTCATTTTCTAGTAAATTCATTTCGTCATGTCATACCCTTTCCGATCCCACCTTGCTATAAAATAGACATCTGGCTGTTCGCACCACTACCTGACTGCTGGCACTTGTCCAATACCGGTGATAGCGAAGCCTTAAAGCTGGGCCTTTGAGAGGGATTTATGCCAAGGGCCACCTGGCTTCTCGATTGCCTCGAGTGCTTCAGAAAGCCCTTGGATCATGTTTGTACGAATGCTGCTGTCATCGTCGCAACTTAAGAAAGATGTGCGGAGGACCTTGAGCGCACTACAGACTGGCCAGGCAACGAAGGCACCGCTCAAGGAGAGCGTGTTTATCTATTCATATGTGATAAGCATACTTCCAAGAATCTCACATCCCTTGTCAATATTTGATTTTTTACTCACCACATCTCGGTGCTGAGACCACGTCGAGCAGACTGTCCCCGCTGTCTTTTGAGCTACGCCCAAGAGGCGATTTGCGCTTTCCTCATTGATGGCAGAAGGTAGTCCTCGCCTCTCACCTTCGTTGAAGGCAGCTTCCAAAAATTGAATCTCGGCTCCATTAAAAAGAAGTTGTAGATCGAACACGAGGGGGTGCCGATGTATGAGTGTTGCTGTGAATGGTTCAAGCAGGGCATGGAAGGCATCAAGGTGTTTAAGTAAACCATAATGGCGATCCCAAAATCCTGAAGGCTCTTCTTGGCGACCGACTTGGGTGCATAACGAGGTGTGGTCGAGCACCTTGCGAACTACTGAGACTACTAGCACAGCCCCTGCAAATGGTGAAAGCATATCGGAGCTCCTGATGAGGTTTGTCTCTGTTAGGTAGGGCATTGGTAAAGGCTCCGAACTGGAATCTAAGCTTCCCGGGGAAGGCAAGGAAACAAATATCTAGAGTTTGCTGTCTGTAAGTATGTCACATCTTTTGGATGCTAATGGGCAGGATGGCGATCGCACTCACGGTTGCATCATCTTGCATGGCTGGGCGGCCGGTATGCACACCGCTGTAACCTTCGAGGAGATACCAAGCCCAAAAACAGCGCCTTCTTTCTTCGAGCTTTATGCCGTCGTGTGTCTCCGGGAGTGAGATGTACGGTGCAGTGTTGGTGATTGCAGGCGAACTCCCCCCCTTGTCCATTTGGTCCAAGCGCATCATCTTGACGAGATGGGATGCCCGAGCTAAGGTGAGGTAGGAGCGGGCACACTTTTGTTTGCTGACTTCATACCGCGTCAAGAATAGCAGAGACTGCAAAAGGTTGATACTGCTGGACGGCCCAGCCACCTCCTCAATATCACAGTCATCAATGTATCGCCGCGTTTTTGTGTAGCAGGCACCCTCTAAATGCTTATGGCTGTCAGAGATGGTGATGGCGAGAAGAGCTACTGAATAAGCGACACTTTTGACAGCAACCGAGTCTGGGTAAAGCCGTAGCTCCCGGTAGAAGCGGTCTTTGGCCAAGATTGGGATGACGGTGAAGTAAGAATCGAAAAAGACTTGATGCAGATAGGATAGGTCCTGCGAGGTGAGTGATGTTGATGATGTCAACTGTGCTTGACTGGATGGTATAGGTAATGGATCGATATACGTCTGCCATTCATTAATCTGGTCCTCAACTTCCATGTCGGTTATCTGTATCTGGTCAAATATGGCATTGTATGAAGTAGAGTCAAGACTATCAAGATCAAAGTCTGGCATTGTAGATCGATGGGGATGATCAATACCGAGTCCCTTTTCGGGAAGATAAGTTGGGGCTGCTCCGTGGGAGTTAGAAGTTGAAGATGGTGATATCGTCGGTTGTGAGTGCGAGTGCGACGAGTGGGAGGTGGAAACATGGATCAAGCCCTCATCACTGCTACCGGCAGACTGCAGCGCCAGGCGGGCTTCAGCATCTCGGACGCGTTCTTCAAGCCGGCTTATAATGGCAGCCTGGGAGGCACGGTGGCTCATCCGGTTCCGATAAGTGCACTGGTAGCCTAGCCGAGAGCATCTGCTGCATTCTGGGTACTGTCTGTTGCATTTGACCTTGAAGTCTTTGGTCAATAGATGAAAGGGGCTTTGGGGAGAGGGGAGGGCATACCTTTCTCTCCCTGCAGTTATCACAGCTAGAGGATGGCATGTCAGCGAAACAAGTTGGGCACGGATTTGCACACTGTCACCTACGTAAGCCGCGAAGGTCCGCTGCTGTTGCCGTCCATACGAGTGAAATTGCTCTGAATGTTGCAGATGGAGATGTTGGATGCACGCCGCGGTTCAATCATGCTTGCAAGTTGTTGATAGCCTTATGAGCAGGGCTTGTTGACAAAAGAAGCACGTGTAATAAGTCGCCACCCTAGTCAATCGCCCACCCCCCTCAATCGCCTACTTTCACAGATTAAATCGTATAACGCAACTTCATCTTCCTTAATATAAAAAAATCCGTAAATTTTAAATAAAGCTATTTAAGTTACTAGATAAAGTATAGCTCTTTAAAAATATAATTTTCTAATTCCTAAGCTAAAATCTTAATATCTAATTAACCCTTATACTATTCCCTTATATTAATAATATTAGATATCTTAATAAAGTATTTATTTAGATCCGGATAAATAGTATATCTTTTCTTTAGTTATAGGAGCTTATTTAACTCCTTAAGGTATATATTTTTAGTATTTAAAATAGATAACTATATTTACTATTTATTAAAACCTTTATAGATCTTATAGAATAATAATTAAATTATTAAATCTACCTTCTTCTTATATATAAAGTCTTATATTAAGCTATAAAGCTAGTAACTTTCTTTCAGAGTAATTATTATAGCTTCTTTCTTCTTTAATCTAACTACTAGTATAGCTAGAGGTATTAATAGCTAGATCTGAAAGGTATATTAAGATAATAGTATATATAGATTTAATAAGGGAACTATAATATTAACTAATTATATTCTAGATAATTTCCAGCTAGTTAATATATTAGAATATATTAAAACTATTTATTTAGCTAGCTAATAATACTTAAGAAATATTATTTTCCTAATAAGTAATAAATCTATCTATATTTACTATTATAAAAAATACTAATAATAAGCTCTCTTTAGAGTAGAAAAAATAGATAAGTTAAGTAGTTATAATATATATAATAAATATAATAGAAGGAATAGAAGCTAGATCTAATTTTTAAAGTATTTCTATATAAATTTAATAGTTATATAACTCTTATAGCTATTAATAATAAATAAATACTAGCTAGATTTTATAGGTTTAATTAATAGGATAAATATCTTTTATAACTATTTTAATATAATCTTATTAGAAATCTAACCCTTCTTAAAAGCTATAAAATTCTACTTTTTTAGATATTCTAATTTATTAGGAAACTATTACTATTAAACTTCTTTCCCTTTAAAAATAATAAGAAGCTTAAGGTATTAATCTATTATATTAATATACTTAATTATTAAAGTCTAAAAGTATAAGCTAGACTATATTAGGATAGCCTAATTCTTATAAGATAACTTAAGAACTAAACTATTATCTCTTATTCTTTCTATTATTCTAGCTTTATCTATATTCTAATAATTATAAGGAGGGATTTTATAGATCTTAGGAATATACTTAAGTATAAAGAACTCCTTTACTTTATTAGCTATAGCCCCCTTAGTATATAAGAAGTTAAGTCTCTTACCTCTAAGAGTTCTAACCTCCAGATTATAGTATAAAAATCCCTCTATCTAATACTTACTAATAGGGTTAAGATTACTCTCTTTATATAAGAGGAACTAGATAATCTCTTTAACCCTAGTATAAATTAGAGGGAAGCTAATTAAGTCTTAGATAAATATCTATTTTATTAAATAGGCTTCCTGGATTATTAAGAGCTACTACTAGGTCTCTACTTCTATTACCTATATTTTATAACCTGATATATAATTATAGAGGGTTATCCTAGGAATTCCCTAGTATATATAAGCCTTCTGCTATAAAATATTAGATTCTACCTTACGGATAGCTTGCTAGAGGTTATATTCAGAATATTCAGATATTTATAATTCGAATAATATTATTTATAATTAAAAAGAATAAAAATTATATAAGTAATCGCAGAGTAATATATAAGGAAAAGAGGGAGGTTAGGATATAAAAAGTAGGTGATTGAGGGGGGTAGGCGATTGACTAGGGTGGCGACTTAAATGAAAGCGAGTGAAAGCGAAGCCAAAGCGGGGTATCATTGATCACGTAATGACAATCTAAGCCTCTGGGCATTGTGATAGGCATCTGATTGGCTGCTGACTCATCTAATGCAGCAGATGCATTGTTTCGTATGTGCTACATGCTATTTTGATGGTAAAATATGAATATAACAGTAACAACCTAGGATAAGATGTATCAGATAAGGTATGATATATAGATAGTTGTTAACATTGAAACATGCAAGTAATGATTAAACACCTAAGTGAGATATAGTTAATAAATTCTATTTAGGTACTTAATTACAACCCAGCATCCTGATTAACTTCACGTTTGTATACATACTCACGGCAATAGAAGTCAACTACAAGTGACCTCTATTCTAGACATTTCCTTCAAGTCAACAGTACAACGCACGCATCGGCGGCCACTCTCCAGAACTGGCAGACATTGTCCCTAGCAGGGCTAAGGCCTCGGCAGGACTTTTTGGTTGCTTGCTTATCCGTCCAGCCCTCGTTGCGGCGTGGAATCTCACGGGACTTTGCAAAGCCTCTTATCGCTTCCAGGCAATACCCGATCATTGCTAGAGTCAACGCCGAGAGTTCTAGCAAATCAGGACATCTCAGTGCTATCCCAGGCCTGCCGCGTGTTTTATAGGGTTACATGCAGGTGATTGAGATGCAGCAAAGCCCGCTAGACCTTAGCTAGGCTTCGTTGAGCGGCGGTCGGGGCGGGTAAGCGAAACCGTAGATCATCTCACGTGTGTGTATCCAAATAAGCTGACCGTTTATCTTACAGGCATGGTGATAACGACGCCCGCTTTCTTCAGCCTTAAGCCTTAAGCCGTCCTTGCCGTGGGAGCGGTCCTAGAGGTACCCGCCCCCCGGCCCCCCTGGAGGGGGAAACGTGGAATCTGGAAGGATTCATGTGAAGATATCTTGATAGGAACTTTGCTCTGATTGGTTTCTGGCACTACAGAAAAAGGCCCATGTGTCTACCTTGAATACGGGAAGGAATAGATTCTCCCACACCTCCATCTAAAATAGTGTTTCCCACGTGCTTAGTCCATGGTCAGAACGGAGCGGTATCGAACTTTTCCTTGCAACATGGCATCTGTTGTGGCCAAGGGTTAGTTGGAATACGAATGCCAGCTGTGGATTATTGACTTACCATACGCCTCTTGTGCCTTGTCAAGAGGAAATGTTTTAACGGCACATGTAATGCCTTTGGAATGCGCAAAGTCCATTGCATGCTGAGAGTCAAAGCAGTTCCCTACGTTAAACGATTGCATAGAGATGCCACGAGTGATCATGTCGTTCGAATCGACAGTGATATTTCCGTCTTGGGGCAGACTGAGAATCATCAGCTTTCCACGCACGCCAATACCCTTGATCAAGGGTGTCATTGCGGCTGTGTCCATGGCGGTTGTCAAGACTAGTTTGGCATAGCCGAGTTGCTTCAGCACCTCGCCAGGATCCTGATCCCCGGCGGCGTCAATGTACTCGTCAGCACCTAATGCTCGGATAGATTCCTCCTTGTCGGCACCTCGCGAGATGGCGACCACGCGAGCTCCCAGCTTTTTGGCGTATTGGATGGCTAAGTGGCCCACGCCCCCTATACCTTGGACGGCGACCAGGTCACCCTGTTCAATGTCGACGGTCTTGAGAGCCGAGAATGAAGTAGTCCCCGCGCACAGCAGCGGAGCGTACTTGGCCGCGTCCACATCTTCTGGTACGCGGACCGTGGCCTCGACCCTTACGAGACAGTATTCCGCATCTGCAGTGAGTGTCAACAGCCTGGCGTTCTGTGCAAGCCACTACCTAGTACCCGGAAACCGGCACAACGGGGTAAACTCACATCCACCGTTGGTGCTTATGCCATTGATGATCACTGGTTGGCAGAACTGGTAAAGCTCCTTCTGGCACATTGCGCATGTATTGTCATGCCCTCCGCTGGACGAAGAATCGCAAGTCAGTCTCACTCTTTGATTTGATCCCTGTCGGAGGTTCGCTTACTGCCAACCGGCACCGATACGGTCGCCGACCTGCCAACCCTCGACTCCTTGGCCGAGTGCGGCGACACGGCCGATAATCTCGTGGCCGGGGACGACGGGGAATCCAAACCCCCAGACGTTGTGTTGTGCCAGGATTTCCGAATGGCAAACTCCACAAGCCTCCACCTTGACCAAGATCTCCCCGGACCGGGGCATTTCCAGTGGGACATTCTCAATGACTAGATCCCCACCCACCTCCTTGAAGACGGCCCGTTTGACGCTAGTAGGGAGAGGCATCTCGATGTACGTACAAGATTGCGGCTGTTAGGGGAGGGGGATGGTGTTAGACTCGATATGGACTAATAGGGCTTTTTTCGTTCCCACGCAAAGGATTGATTGGGATGGGTGAGCCTGGAGGAGATATTTATAGGTACCTGTATCTTGTCCAATGCTCTAAATGTTGGCCTGGATAAGCAATGCTATTGGCTACACATCTTTCCATTTACTTAACCAAAGTACACATGGGCCACAAATCCTGTCGGCAGCGGACTCCGCAGTCCGACCCTGCCACTGGAAGTTTCCATTTGCGTTGGCTGCCTCCTAAAACACTCAGGTGGGTGCAATTATCTCTCCTCTTGAGCACCTGAAACTTAGAATCTATTAATCTTATCTTGGTTCCTGTAGGTTACGATCTATTTAGAGCTGAGATTATAAAGGTGGAAGACGAGAGCAACCCTGGGGCCAAAAAGAAACGTGCGCGGTGGGGTTGGGGGTGAGGATATGTACTCCTTGTGTGTTCTAAATCAACACCATGCGGCACGTATGTTGCATTGATACTTACCTCGTAGGTTACATTATTGCTTATGGTGTAGTATGTTGGTGTGATACCTGCATACCGTATGTGACATTGCATAACAGGACCATCGGTGATGACAATGTAAGCGCGTAAAACGTGCATCTCCGAGACAGACTATGATTTAGCCAAGAGTGGTGCCTAAAAAGCCTTGTACGAGTAGGATTCAGTCACACGCACTGCACGCTGTATCGAGTATAATGTTGTCTGTGCTGGAATATTTGGAGCAGTACTTTCAGACGGCCCAGGAGATTTGATCATCTCTAGCATCAACAGATAAGCCCTCGAATTTCTCATTACAGCTCAAGACGGATGTATGACACCGACGTTGACGCCTTCACGGATGTAAGATTCCGACAAATTGAATTGGATTGGACAACGAGCCGACCAGCGATGGGCATGTTGAATAGGTTTATAATCACTTTGTCCCACTATGTTGATGATAGACATCCGCCACGTGGTAGAGCTGCAATTCACGCGCTTGACCGCTACTCTCATTGGTCACTCGTACATTCTCTCATGCACTCGTTATCCCTAATACCACCTAGATCCGTTTTTGTGCTTCCAAGTCGCTCTCATGGGAGGCCTGAGCAAATCGCTGGGACTTGCTGCCCTCCTTCTCGCAGCACGAATACACAGCAGACCCCTGGGGTCGTCTTTCGGTGTCCCCGGCACCAATGCTACGTATGACTATGTTGTGGTGGGAGGTGGAACTGCGGGCTTGACCATAGCTAGCAGACTTGCAGAACAGAATGCAGGTAGCGTAGCAGTGATCGAAGCTGGCACTTTCTACGAGCTTTCCACTGGAAATCTGAGCGAAGTCCCCGCTACCGGTATCGCCTGGGCGGGGAAATCGCCTGATGACTGGCAACCTTTGGCCGACTGGGGTTATGTCTCGACCCCTCAAGTGGTGAGTCTAATTTGAATGCATAAGGGAACTACTCTTACTGGTTTTTTAAGGGCGCGGAAAATAAGAAGCTGCACATCCCACGAGGAAAAATGCTCGGGGGCTCTAGTGCTCGAAACTTCATGATATATCAACGCGGCACCGTCGATAGCTATCAGATGTGGGCGGACCGAGTTGGAGACGCCAACTACACCTTTAGCAACTTTCTACCCTTTTTCACGAAGAGCATTACTTTTACACCGCCAAATGATCAACTTCGGCTTCAAAATTCGACGCCTAGATACGATACCTCAGGACTTGGTGACGGAGGCCCGCTCGCTCTTACGATTCCCAACTGGGTCTACGCATTTGCTTCCTGGGCCACAAAGGCCTTTGACCAGATAGGGATCCCTTATTCCTCAAAGGGGTTTCAGCACGGTAGTCTGGAAGGGCACTCGTATAGTATGTTTACAGTCGATAGGTCAGCGATGCGGTCTTCTTCGGAGACTTCATTTCTGAGGCAGACCCTGAACAACACCAATTTCTATGTCTACCCATTGACCCATGGCCTCAAAGTACTTTTTGACAGTGAAAAGGCGGCAAATGGTGTCTTGGTTGATACGGCAGGCATGAAGTACACGCTTTCCGCTCGCAAGGAGGTCATCTTATCAGCAGGCTCGATAGGATCTCCGCAACTGCTGCAAGTCTCGGGAGTTGGCCCAGCAAGTTTGCTCGATTCTCTTGATATTCCCGTCATCGCAGATCTTCAGGGGGTCGGACAGAACATGGAGGACCACATTACATTTGGCATAACCAATGGTGTTAACGCCGTGACGGCGTCGTCGATGGGCGACCCTGCTTTTGCCGCCGAGCAGGTCCGCCTATACAATGAAGAGACTGCGGGTCTTCTCACAAGCCCAGGGTCGGATCTACTAGCGTGGGAGAAACTCCCCAACAGCACGCGTGGATCTTTGAGCGAGAGAACCCGGAGTATCCTGGACGAGTATCCCAAGGATTGGCCTGACGTTGAATACATTG
Organism: Clonostachys sp. G952; assembly: GCA_027569935.1. Classification (NCBI taxonomy): domain Eukaryota; kingdom Fungi; phylum Ascomycota; class Sordariomycetes; order Hypocreales; family Bionectriaceae; genus Clonostachys; species Clonostachys sp. G952. The sequence continues at coordinate 164,530 of JAPDLB010000075.1, read as the reverse complement.
CTTTCTCCACCTACCTGGGGAGCAACTGGCTTCCCTCTGTTGCAGACCCTATGGACGGCACAGCATATGCTGCGCTGGCTGTTGTACTTTGCAAGCCGCGATCCAAGGGGACTGTGAACATCACATCCCCTGATGCTTTGGTTGCGCCCCAAATTGACCCTGCCTTTCTTACAGACGAGGCCGACATCGAAGTTGCAGTGGCTGGCTTCAAGCGCGGCCGTCAGTTCTGGGCAGCGAACGCGCTGAAAGGATTCAAGGTCGGAGAGGAGAAGTACCCAGGGTTCGACGTAAAGTCCAATGCCGACATTGAAGCTTCCATTAGAAGAAGCTTTACGACCATCTATCACCCTGCTAGCACGTGTGCCATGGGTAAGCCCGATGACCCTAAAGCCGTGGTTGATTCCCAGGCGAGGGTGTACGGGGTAAAGGGACTGCGCGTGGTGGACGCATCAGCGTTCCCAATGTTGCCTCCTGGTCATCCTCAGTCGACAGTGTGTATGTAAGCCTCTTTACAGCCGGATAATCCGTATGAGACATCAGCTGACAAACATATTCAGATGCTCTAGCAGAGAAGATTGCGTGTGACATTTCCAGAAATTGTTCTTGATTATAGGAAGTTTGGGCAACCTGTGGCATCCATTTCCTTTGTAACTGTTGACATCAGTCACATGTAGGCAGAAATTATTCATTGTGTTAAGATGTCGGGTCTGGCATCTTGCATTGCTGCTTTTTTTTTATTTGAACGAATCTGAGAGTCCCCTCGAATATATTTGCGATATAGATAGAGTCTTCCTGTTTCAGAAGTTGTCTGTGGCTTAGTGATAGAGGGAGGAGGGGAACTAGATTTACTGTGTGTTAATTGTTAGCTATCAATCAAATGCACTTCCCGATAGTATCTCTAACTTCTTTGAAGCCCATAATTGGCGAAGAAATTCCGAGCCTTAGCTACCTTGAGGATACTGGTGATATGTGGTGAGGTAGTTTGTCATGGCAACATAAAGGCCAGGCGAAAGGCATGTCAGTATTTTCATTTAGTGGATATTTGGCCTCAGCCTCGGGGGCACCAGATAAGGTCACCGTGGGTTATGTTATAATGTACCTAGGTAAATATATACATCAGGTGGTCTGGAAGGTTGTTATGGGGTTGGGGAGAAGGGACTCGGCATATAAAAGCGAGTTTGGAAAGCCACTGGCAAACTCAGCATGGGTACTGATCGAATACTGCTTGTTGGCGTATATGTCTGTAGGGCCTTGTCTGACCAAATCTACAGTGCAGAAGAAAGCGGCCAGTGGCCACAAGAGACTGTCAAATGTTTGAATAAATTCACCGTATATTCTAGACTAGGAGATTTAAATTCAAAGACCATACTATCAAATAATATTTATTCTTCCAAAATTCCATGATTGACACAAAGCTGTCGTGCCAGCTTGATGGCTGTCAGCGTCGGCCCAAGCAGCTGCTGGAAGGGAATCTCAAGCGCAAACTCCTTGAATAGCCAGTTGCGCAACTCGGCACCAATCATGCTGTCAATTCCATAGCTGGCAATGGATCCCGAATCACCTTCAAATACCTCAAGATCTAGCAGAAGCATGCGAGAAAGCTTGCCTACGATCTCGTCACGCGCCAGCTTAACAGCCTCTTCGGGTGTGGCCGCAGCCAACATAGATCCCAACGCACTTGATCCGCTGCCGACGCCCACTCCGCCGTTAACTGCCTCAATGTTGTATACCAAAGCACGGAAGCGCTTATCCGCCATCCAAAAGGCGTCCACATGGCCTTGTTCAGCATTGTTGATTGCTCGGGAGAGGAGAGTTGGGTCAAGACCGATAACAAGCTGATGAATTCCATCAGCATGCTGCTGCTCATGGATGGCAATGTCAAATGACCGAAGCAAATGCTCTTCGTCGATGCCGTACATGCCCTTGCGCGTAAGAGCGTCTTCGAGATCGGTACTCTCTGCAACTACGCCAACGCCAAGAACCATGGGAACGACGGCAGCGCATGCATTCTGCCCCCTCGCGCGCCGATGGTGCGCAAGGGCATCTAGAAAAGCGTTTCCAGCGGCGTAATTGGCTTGACCTGGCGTGCCGAGTGTTCCGGATACTGAACTTGTCATGAGGAAGAAGTCAAGCGGCATGTCTCCAAGCACAGCTTGGAGGTTGGCCGTACCATGGACTTTGGGCTTGGTGGATGTCACCCAGTCTTGGAATGTCATATTCTGGAAGATGCCGTCCTGAGAAATGTTAGCAATGCATTGTTTGGGCACTTGGAAGGGCCTGTGAATAAACTCACTCGAAGAACCATGGCAGCTTGAATCACACCACGAAGTGGACGGTCGCTAGGTATAGCGGCTACGGCACGTTTGACGTCTGCCTGCACACTCACGTCACCTCTGACTACATCTACTTGAGCCCCGGAAGTTTCAAGATCTCCAATGAGTCGAGCTGCTGCAGGTGCGTCGGCCCCACTGCGGGAGAGGAAACAGAAGTTTCTGGCGCCTTTCTCCATCATCCAGGCTGTCAGACTGCGTCCAAGCCCGCCCAAACACCCTACCAAGAGATAAGTTGCGGCAGCATCTAGCGTGGTGGTCTTATGGGAAGGCAGAATAGTCAGTGGTGTTTCTGAGGGCTCGTATGAGATGACTGTCTTCCCTGAGCCAATCTCATCCTCAAATCTTGAAATGGCCTTGTTCAGGCCTGAAATGTTGACAACATTAAGGGGCCCAAGCGGTGAGATCTCCCGCTTCCGATAGAGATCAATTGCCTCATCGAGGAGATGGGAGACAAGGGCGGGTTTGTGCTCACAGAGCTCTACAATATCGAAGGAGAAGTAAGAAGCCCCGCGGTAAAAGGGTACCGGGTCCCGAGATCCCCGTTTCAGTACCAACTTCTTGCCACACTCGATAAACCGGCCGAAGCGACTAATGTACCGCCAGGCTTCACGTGCTGACGACTCTGGTGTCGTCCCAGAACTGAAGACCACATCGATCTTGCTGGTCTGGTGCGGCGTGGCAAGCATAGCTTCCACTTGGCTCGCAGATAAGAGTACCTGATGTTGGTCTAGCCCGTACTTCTCTACGATTGTTGACGCTTGTTCTTCAGTACTGGCAACAACATAGGGGATGGCGCCCAATGTCAGGGCAACCTCGATGGCTGCGGCACCGCCGAATCCTGAACCTTCGAGAATCAGAAGGGTTTCACCCCTCTTGAGAGATGCCAGTGATCTCAAACCATAGAGGGCCGTAATATACGCCAAAGGTAGACTGACTACCTCTGCCAGTGACTCTCCTGGGAGAAGCTTTTGTACCAGGTTCTTTGAGATCACTTGGCGGTTTCCGAATGTCCCAGATCCAAGGCCAATAACGTGATCCCCAACCGCGAAATCTGTGACCGAGCTACCAATACGTTCCACTGTACCGCCAACTTCATGATTCAAGGTCGTAGAAATATCGGTTCCATGAACAGCCAGGACGCCTTCTTTGCTGAGGCCAGTAACAGCAACTCGAATCTCAACGGAATCGGGGCTCAGCTCAGGCAGAGACACCTGCTGCTCAAACAAAACTTTTCCATTTTGAACAGTCCCGCTGATGTGCATTTCTGGGTCGTAGTGGAGCTCCTCAATTGTCTGTTCTCTGTTGAGGGCGTTATTGGGTAGAAGCCTACTGATATACAGCTTATCATCCGATACGCAGTATTCGTGTTCAACACTTGCACTATCTTCGATCTGCTGTTGGCTCTTTTCAGTAACAAACTTCACGGCCTGGTCTGCCGAGGTAGTTTCAAGGTCAATGTCGATAGTCACAATGTTGACAGTGGCTTGTTCAGCCCGAATGGATCGGACCAGCCCTGCGATCATGCCTGCGGCTGGTCTCTTGCCATTCAAAAGACCACCAGCGGATGCCCACAACAGTGTTCTGGCCTCGTTGGAAACTTTCTTGATCATGTTAAACTCGTGCTCGGAAAGATCAAAAAGGATCGGTTCATCAAGATCAAGGATGACGACATGAGGTTGAACAGTGTCAAGGAATTCCAAAGAGGTAGGTGTGGCCTTATAACCACGCTCGGCAAGAGAGCTAAATTTTGTCAGTCAGGGAAGGTCAGCGTGAACTGGAATATCGTATTGCTTACCGTTGAACCTCGCTCAGAAGGCTGGCTTCCACCTGGCGATACAAGATCTGAACCTCAGTCACACCATCGTTTGCAATTTCCACCTTTGGCGATACATAGAGCTCAAAGCTATTGCCTATTGCAATGAAAAGTTTGCCATCGTTCGAGATCAAGTTCCTGATGGCCAAGACGGAGTCTGGCTCTGAAAGAATGACATCAAATGAACCCTTCACTAGACCTTGGTCGATCAGGTCTTTCTGCACGTCTACTATTCTCCATTCTGCGTTTGGATACTTCTCGATCAATCCCTCTGGCGCCGAGTTCTCTGAAATCGCAGTGTAGTTTAGTTCGGGGGAGGTCTGGAGAAGAGTGACTGCATGTTTTCCTCCAACGTCCAGGACCTTGACCCCGGGACTCTTAAATGTAGCAAGCTCAGCAAGAGCCTCAGCGCTTTCGATCTTGGCGAGAGACTCCAAATCCTCCTTCCAGACTGTTTCGCTGTACGGCATTGGCTTCAAAGCGCCAGAAGAAGACTGTGGCACGGCGGCTTCGTAGAGGGTTCCTCGCATGTTGCTCATCTGCATGAGCACCTCGCCGTTGTTGGAAACGAGTTCATTCCCGCATACAAACGAGCGGATTCCACGTTCATCAACCCAAGCTGTCGCAAAACCGTCACCAATCTGCTCCTCTGTCGGCTTCCAAATGCAGACTTCGTCAACCTGGATAGGAGCGATGGCGGCAGCCATGGCCTTCGTGCGGCCGGCATAGATACTGGCAATCATCAACTGCAGGCAAGAGTCTACTGTTCCTGGGTGAAGGACGTGGCGGGACTCTCCCACTACATTTCCGGACTTTTGTTTAACCTGAGTCTTACACGTGCAAATGTAATCCCGGCCGTTGAATCCAATATCGGTCATGTCTGCAAAGACGGGACCGTAATCAAAGCCGACTGATCGCAGTGCCTGATTCCACTCCTTCCCGGAAGCCTGCTGGCTCAAAATTACTCGGGGCCTTGGAGCTGGCCGTTGTGTTTTCACGTTGGCGCTGATGCTTCCGGTCATGTGGTCGGTGGTGATTCCCTCCTGGTTGATAGAGGAGACATTGAAGTCCCACCAGCTTCCATCACCGCTGAATGTGGCTGGCCGCATGTTCATTAGAACTTCGATGCCGGTATCGTCTTCTGGAGTCACTAGTGCTTTTTTAATCGAGATGTCACGGAGAACGTAGTTGTTCAGCTCGACGTCTGGATCATGCAGTTCCGTAATCTGCGTCACTGCCTCCATGGCCACTGTATAACGGTTTCATATCAGTATTATGTCTTTCTGGCTAACTCCTTGTCATGTTCCACTTACTTGAAAAATAGGCTGCCGCCGGGAACACTGCCTCGCCACCGAGTGAATGGTCCTTTAACCATGGCAGATCCCGAATCCGCAGAAAATTGCGCCACGTTGGTTCAGCGAGAGAAGCACCTGGAATCAAAGAGCCCAGAACATCGTGCCTAGGATACTTTGGTTGCCGGTGCTCTACACTGTGTCGAGCCTCAGCCCAGTATGTCTTCTTGCCCCATTGATAGGGAGGAAGGTCGACGACAAGATCTCCCCTCCTACATACCACCTTACCCGCTGAGGTCGTTTCTTCGATAGACGTGACGCGGTCAATATCTAGGGGGTAATCCCTGAGGAAGAGCTCACCAGCAAGCTTGAGCATCTGCATGGCCGAGTCTTGACCTCGGACCATGGTCGGCAAGTAGTCCAAGTGAGACGCCTCGAGTTCTTGCTTGATCTGACGCACTGGGCCGCCCAACGCACCGTGAGGGCCCACCTCAATGAAGAGATTTACATCCGAAAACTCAGAATTGGTGAGAATTGTTTGGATAGCTTGGTTGAACAACACCGGCTGGCGTAGGTTCCGGCTAAAGTAAGTCTCATCCAGCGGCCTTCCAGCAGGAATAACGGCATTGACCACCGAAGAGACCATTTTTGCATCTGTAGAAAGAGGCATGTCAAAAGGAACAAGACTGCTCTTGGCCTGTCTGACATAATTTTCATAGCGAGCCGAGGCTGGCGCCATGTGCGGCGAATGGTATGCTTTTCCGTTTGTTTTGACCTGGCGTGCAAACACTTTCTCGGCAACGAATGTCTGCTGCAGTTCCGTAATGGCTGCCTCGTCTCCAGATAACGTCACGCCTGCCGGAGAGTTGTGGCAAGCGATGACAATCTTGCCCTCGTAGCCGGAAAGGTACGGCTGGACAGTATCGGCCCCAAGACCTACCGCCATCATACATCCGCCCGTGTTGATGTCCCGTACGACATAGCCGCGATAGTATGCCAGAGTAATGGCCTCACTGGCTGAAATGAGACCAGCGGCATAGGAAGCTGCAATTTCGCCCGATGAGTGTCCACAAGTGACAGTCGGGTGGACACCCCAGGTGCGGAGTAGCTGGACAAGAGCAATCTGAACGGCAGTCGTAAGGGGTTGAGAGTATTCGGCCTCGTTGACCCGGGATGTATCGGGATGCTCAAGCAGCATATCCTCCAAAGTCCACTCAGGGACATGGGGCAGCTCGCCCAAGGTATAATCAAGCGTTCGAATACTGCGGAGGAAGCTGGGGTAATAGCGCATAAGCTCTGCGCCCATACGAGCGTACTGTGCGCCTTGACCAGTAAAGATGAACCCTATAACAGGAATCTTCTTCTTAGAACCCACAACGAGGTCATTTAGCTTTCCCTCCAGCAGGCTTTCCTGCTTGGCCACGGTGAAGCCTCGTGTGGGAAAGACAGTTCGGCGGTTGCCAAGGGTATAGGCAAGGTCCAAGAAGTCATAACTCTTAGCAACGGTACTGTGAGCTGTGAAATTTCTCTCCAGTGCACTCTTGTCGTGCGCCGAAAACACGAACAGGTAGGGCCGACTGCGATTAAACGCGCCACGAGGACTTTTCATGGCTCTCCTCTCCCCAGATAGATACTTGTAGGTCTGCTTACGTGTCAAAAGAGCATCGGCACTCTCGACGACGACGTGTGCATTGGTTCCTCCGTATCCGAAAGAGTTGATACTGAATCGCTTCAAGGGAAGGTCTGGGAAAGGAGTTGGCTCAGTAGGTACCGTCACCATCCACTCCTTCCACTTGATGGCCGGGCTTGGGTTGACGACGCCTCTTGTCGGTGGGATAATGCCCCTTTCGACGGAGAGTACAGCCTTGATAAGAGCAGACAAACCCGAGGCAGCTTCAGAATGCCCAATATTTGTTTTGACTGCACCAATCATGAGCGGATCTTGGCTAGAGGTTCGCTGTTGGTTCATTGCGATGGAGACTGCGTTGACCTCCAGAGGATCTCCAACAGCAGTGCCTGTTCCATGGCACTCGAAGAAACCCGTCATGCGAGGATCGAGATTGCCACCTCTATAATAAGCATGGGAGATGACTTCGGCTTGCCCGTCGCGGTTTGGGTGCGTGATGCCAACGGCAGGGACTTTGCCATTGTTATTCGTTGCGCTGGAGCGAATCACGGCACGAATGGGATCGCCATCTCGCACAGCATCACTAAGAAGTTTCAAGTATACTGCACCGACGGCCTCAGCTCTACCGTAACCATCGGCAGAAGCATCAAATGTATCTGCATGTTAACAAGAAGTTAGTAATTCTTCAAAAAAAAAAAAAAAGAATTGCATAGCAGCGAACAAATGCGCTCTGCAAAGGGGCACAAGGGGCACAAGGAAGGGCAAGCTAGCCTGTGCAGAAGAATTAGGGATATTTCCACCACGATAGAGACTTACGGCATGTTGATGTAGGTGAAAGAACACCAAGCTTGGCGGTGTTCATGTGCTGGTCGACTGTCATCACGAGGTTCACACCTCCCACCACTGCGGCGACGCATTCCTTGTTTCGAATCGCATTGCACGCATTGTGCAAAGCATAAACACTAGATGAGCAGGCTGTGTTCACCACAATAGAGGGGCCTTTGAGGTTGAAAACATGGCTGATTCGATTGCTCAGGATGCCAGGATCGACACCTGTGGCCGCAAGCGAATGTCGAAACGCCGGCTCCTTGAACGCCATTTGTTGGAAGTCGGCGGTGAAACTCGCTGCGAAGACGGCTGTTTTGGAACCTGATACTGTATCCAGAGTTACACCAGCGGACTCGAAAGCCTCATACACTACTTCGAGGAGCTTTCTTTGCTGGGGATCCATCCACATGGCCTCAATTGGGGTGATATTGAAGCAGGACGGATCAAACTGTTCCAGGCTCTCATTCAGAAAATACCCACCGAGAACATTGAAGCTTCCGGGCCTATCGTTGTTCTCGTGAATGTGGGCATCGATATTGAAGCGGCTTTCTGGTACCTTGGGGGTTTGGCCAGTGCCTTTCGACATCATGAGTTCCCAAAAATCAGAGGCCGACTTAACATCACCAGGCAAGCGGCAGCCTAAAGGCGTTAGTGATGATTCATACCATTATTCGAGCATAACTTACCCATGCCAACAACTGCGACAGGTTCTAGCTGCTCGCTCAATGATTTCTCAGTGCTGCCTGGCAACGAGAACTCCGCATAGGTATCGTCATCCACCACCGCATTCTGCGTCTGGTAATGGAAGCTTGCTTCGGACCTAGCCTCTGTTCCCTCCGGAGACGGGCTTGCGCTGCCGCGTAGAAAAGGCATCTTGAAGAAAATATTTTCTTTTTGTCTTCGAACACAGATGGAAATTTTGATGACCTGCAAGTTGTGCCTGCTCAGGATCAGGGAGCCAAGCCGTTACTGAAATGTCAGGAAGCCAGTTCAAATCGTGAACTATTCATTAGTATGCCAGCGTTCTATATCATCAAATACCTTGCAACTATTGATATTTTGGCTTGAAATGTTGAAAGCTAGATGAGCGAACAGAGTCCAGCCATATAGCAACTCAGCCTTACCGCCCCGACAGCACCGAAAGCGGTTGACAAGGGTAAGCCTCGTGGTAGTGACGGACACGGATCAGCGAGTGATTGGAAGCTCAGATGTGGAGATCAACAAGCAAACACCGGCGGACTCCGTTCGCCCTTTGCTTCTGGACGTGTATCTGGAGATTCGGAAGATGAAGCCGTGCTTACTTGTCCGCGCCGGCCGAGAGAGCCAGCCGCGAAAGGCCCTTTTGAGCGGGCTTAGGGCCCCGAGCTCATTGGGAAATGCTGTCCGCTGGAGGCGTGTAATCTCACGGACAATGACATTCCTACCGGATTACACCGACTTAACAGCTAGCTTGTGTAGACTCCCATCGAGATGAATGACCGGGCTAAGGCCTGCACGACCTGCCGTTTTGCTTCAATACAGCCCTCTCCCTCTCCCTCTCCCACCCATAGCCTCGCAAAAATGATATTAACTTTTCAGACTTTGTGATTTGTTGCAAGTTCAAGCGAGAAGAAAAAATGCCTGGAACCACTACAGATCATCGGCAGGTCCTCGTGGTGGGCGCAGGTAAGCTCCCGCACTTTCTTAGGCCACGTCGCCAGAGATTAGGTACAGATCGCTAAGAACCGCCAGGATGGACTGGTCTCATTTCGGCCAAGACGTACTTGGACCTCGCTCCAGGGACTGACCTCCTGATCGTCGACAATGAGAGATCAATTGGTGGCGTGTGGTGCAAGGAGCGACTGTACCCGGACTTGTACGCTCAAGTCAGTCACCCACTTTTCGAATACAGTTTCTATGACATGCCACGAGAAGGGATCACACCAGATGGCTTCTTATCAGGTATCATTCCAAAGCCTCTCCTTTGATATCACGAGAGATACTGACAATAAGACCCATCTCAGGTTATACGATCAACAAGTATTTGAACAACTTCGCTCGTGATTTTGGGCTCGAGTCCAAGATCAGGCTGGAGACAACTGTAACCGAGGTGAAGAGATCATCATCGGGCAGTTGGCTTGTCAGCTTCGATCATGGCCCCGATGTGATTACTGACAAGTTGATCTGGGCAGTTGGACCCGGCTCGAGCGCTGTGCAACCATCATGGCCAAGCAAGGGGTTCACACAACCCATCATTCATTCGGCGGATACTGGCAGTAACCTCGATCGGATCAGCAAAGTCGAGCGTGCAACTGTTGTCGGTGCGGCCAAGTCGGCCTTCGATACGGTGTATTTCTTGCTCAAAGCTGGGAAGAAGGTAGACTGGATCATCCGAGAGGAGGGTGGAGGCCCTATTGCCATGGGTCCCCCGAGTCTCTTCGGCGTGATAAACACGGTTGATGCCCTTTCAACACGAGCCATGGCTAGCTTTAGCCCAAGTATAATGAGGACTTCTGGTTTCTGGTACCACGCAATCCAGAGGACGCGAATTGGTCGCCTTGCGGCAAGGGGCTTCTGGAGATTTGCCAACTTCCTTGCCGACTATGCTGCAGGTTACTCCGAGAATGATCATTTTGCAAAAATTCGACCCGAGCCGCATGGCTATGGGTAAGTCAGCCCTACCTCGTCGCCTTCAAGAAAGAGAACTAAGTTTGATGTTGCAGAATGTTCTGGGCTCGTGCCGGATTGGGGGCACCGTCGGCTCCAAATTTCTGGAAGACAATGCACTCAGGGGAGTTGAACGTTATACGAAGTGAGGTCGAGTCGCTGTCGCATGTGAACGTCGTCAATCTCAAGAACGGTATCTCGGTCCAAACTGACATGGTCATTGCCTGTATCGGTTTTGAAAAGCCGTACAGACCATTTGATCGTGAGCTGCGGAAAGAGCTTGGCCTAGCCTACGACGAAGTCGATGCAGCTCGATGGGCCGAGCTAGATGCTCAAGCAAGCCACAAAGTAGACGAGCTGCTTCCAATGCTCAAAGAGTATGCTCCTGCAACATCTTCTGTCGATGTCAAGACCGAAGCAGTTCTTCATGGTCCAAATAGACACTACAGACGTTTGATCCCTCTCAAACTAGCTGCGTCGGGCGACAGGTCAATTTGCTTCCCAGGGCTTGTCCACGTCATAGTGACACCAACCATCAGCGAGTTTCAGGCCCTGTGGAATGCTGCGTATATGCTCAACCTGCTGCAGCTTCCAAGATTGGACGAGATGGAAATGGAAGTTGCCGTCTTTAACGCATGGGTTCGAAAACGACATCTCGAGATGGGTCAGAAGCACTCCTATTGCATCTTCGACTACCTGTCGGTAAGTCTTCAGCGTGTAGATATACTGTCATGGCGAATCAAGTTGCTAATTTTCCGTATTTCAGTACATCGACACACTAGCGGGAGATCTTGGTATCAAGACCGCGCGGAAGAGTAATCCCTTCTCTGAGGCCTTCGTGCGGTATAAGCCTAGTGATTACCGAGGCTTGATAGACGAATTCTTAGCTGCACAAAACAAAGACAAGTGATTTGCCGGAGTGTTAGTAGACTTTGGTACGAACAGAACACATTCTCGGAATTTTAAAATGTCCCCTTCTGTGATTGTCCCCCTAGACTGCACTCCAGACTCAGAGATGATAGTATCATAGAATGCGGTCGTAGTTAATGAAGCCGCTGGTGTTAAATCTATGAGTTAATGACGTTAACTCTGTATCGCCAATTTCATTCCATCTCTGTCAAGGGGAGCCACCAGGTTTTTGATATCAGGTATGTAGTGACGAGGATCTTGAAGGCATAGTTTGCATTGGCATTATCCAGAAGTACCAAAGATTTACAATGTGCTATCATCCTTTTCGTTCAATCCTTAAAACATACACTGCCAAGAGCCAAGCATCACGCCCTGGTAACACGTCGAGGTAGTATCAACCCCTGAAAGCGCCAACACAGCATCTTCTTCGTCATGCCAACATGCTGTGCAACCTGAAAATGAGTCATCAGGCATAAAATTCTCTTTATTCGAACTGTATTCAATTACTAATGTCAAAAGCTGAGAAATGCAACAGACTGCCTTTGTTTTGATTCATAAGCAGGGACGGTAAGAAATCTCCGCGCGCGGACAAAATTTACCGAGCTATGCCAGTAACCCAATAAAAACCCTTCAGCCGAAGGCTAACAAGCTCTCTGGAAGCACCACTGCTGGAAACCCCTGTCAGATCATCAATATAGAAGCAATCCTTCCGGCGCTCCGTATACGCGAAATGGAACCTCCCGGTGAGAAGCATGCAGTGTCAGTCGACAACAGTGGTGGCGACAGCTCGTCTCAACAAGAGGCTGGTCAAGCATCGCCTCGGCAGGTCCACGGGTGGAAGGTCAGTTCCTCTACCACATGTACCCTTATGCACATCTAGAGAAGAGTGTGAGTACTGATCCATGGACAGTGGGCTGTAGTGTACCTCTCAATCCTGACCACCGTCTTCTTGTTTGCTCTTGACAATACCATTGTACGTCCGAATCCTCTCGTGGCTCGACAATACCAATCCCATCTCACATAAACAATACAGGTTGCTGCTATCCAGGTACCAATCTTGAATACCTTGGGTCATGTCGAACTATTGCCATGGATAGGCACGGGCTTTGCACTTGGCAGTACAGCTATCCTCCCTTGGGGTAAAGCTTATGGTATATTCTCAGTCAAGTGGTTGTTCATCTTCAACATCATCTTGTTTGAGATTGGGAGCGCCATATGCGGTGCAGCGCCCAATATGACGGCATTCATCATTGGCCGAGTCATTGCTGGCGTTGGAGGCTGCGGCATGTATTCAGGGGCGCTCAGCTACATTGCCTTTACCACTTCATTGAAAGAAAGGCCTGCCTACATGGGCGGGTCTGCCGTCATCTGGGGAGTGGGTAGTGTTCTCGGGCCTGTGGTATGTTGCTTCACAACTCGACAACTCTGGAAGAATTATGTCATTGATTAGTGTGGCGATAGGTCGGCGGTGCTTTTGCTATCAGCTCCGCGACTTGGCGATGGGTATAGTCATTCAGCTCAACAACCTCTCGGCGAAGGCATGTACTCACCGTGTTTGCAGGCATTTTATATCAATCTTGTGATTGGCGCCGTCTTCGCCCCCGCTTACATATTCTTGTTGCCCAACATTCAACTGCTGGCTGGCAAGCCGTTGGTCCAAAGACTCGGCATGCTTGACTGGGTGGGGACTACGATATTCATCGCCGGCTCTGTATGTTTTACAATGGCCATTACGTTTAGTGGCCTAACTTATCCATGGAGTTCTGGCTCAGCTATTGCGCTATGGGTCATGACAGGAGTTTTGCTGCTGTGTACTATTGCTGTTACCATATGGCATCCTTTGAGCACCAAGGAAGGCCGCCTCATCCCAGCGCACTTCTTCAGGCGCCCTGAGATATTGAATTTGGCTCTTCAAACATTCCTGGCTTCAGGGGTGATGCTCTCTGGAGCATACTATATTCCTCTATTCTTTGCATTCACGGAGGTAAGACAGTTTATGTTTCCCTGGCCTGGCGCATATTCAAACTGTTGACTTTCCCATGCTATTTAGGGAGATGAGGCTATGGAGGCCGGCATACGGCTACTACCTTTTATTTGCTTACTTGTCTTCTTTTCTCTCGCCAACGGCATTGTGATGCCCATGACCGGTCACTATTTCCCTTGGTTCGTTGTGGGAGCCGTAGTGAGCTCTGTCGGGGCTGGTCTTATGAGTGAGTTGCCTAAGTCTAGTCGACAGTCTTTGGAGTTATACATCTAACTTTTCCTCAGCAACGGCCGACTCCAGCACGTCGGCAGCCAAAATCTACGGTTTCACCATTCTCGTCGGTGCCGGAATAGGCTCTTACGTTGTAGCCGGATTTTCCGTCATCCAGGCGCTGGTGCCCGTCGAGGACGTAGCAAGCGCTGTGGGTTTCGCAGGAGTCTGTAAGTCTATCTCTCGTTCTATAGTATACCGGAAATTGTAGAGTAGATGCTAACGAACATTTTTACAAGCACAAATTCTGGGGACTGTCGTCTTCCTTGCTGTTTCGGGCAGCGTGATGTCCAACACAGCAGCCAAGCTCATCGCGCCACTGCTCCCTGCAGATACCCCCACCGAGTTCGTGCATGACCTTGTGGCTGGAACAAGCAGTGCTGCCTTCCAAAGCCTTAATTCAGAACTCGCATCGAGAGTTGTGGAAAAGGTCGCCAAGAGTATCGGAAATGTCTGGATCCTCAATGTCGCCGCTTGCGCCCTCAGCGCGGTGTGTGCTCTCTTCCTCGGAGTAAGTGAATAGCCAAAACACTGACAACTGCTTTTCACTAACTGTATATTCTAGCGTAAAAAGTTGAACCTCACTGGTTAACGACCTCGATGGTTAGAGAAGGGGCAAACGGCATCATTGAGATGTACGGTTGTGAATGGGACGTGCGAGGAAGACAAATCTTTTGTAGGATAGTCTATTGCTGTATTCCTATAGTAATTAGAATGGTAGATTGAAAGTGATTTACAATGCCACTATCGTCCGAAAACATCGTATTTACAAAAGTCGTTAAATTTCCCGGTCGTTAACTCGCAATTAGAGAGTCTTCCCAGCTATGGCCTCCTTACTCCTTGGTATAGCCATAGCCAAGAAGCTCTCCGAAGAGAGGGGCATATGGGAACTATCTTTGGTACCATATCTACTACAAGACTATCGATTGCCTGACCATTTCTGTGAGTTCACGTCACGAATGGCTTGAGTTACTCATACACTATTTGAGTAATTATTCGTGTGTGTTTTTATCACAATTAGATGAAGCTTATCACGCAGACAAAGTAACTAAAAGTTTGCAGTAGATTTTGCCTTTAGGCCATGTTGCTACGCAGAATTATCTCTTACAGATTTTAAAGCAAGATTGAAGCGAGAGTAACTAATTAGCTATCGCTGAGAGTTGCGCTTTAGCCAAGAAGAGCGGCTTTTCCATCCCACCTCCAAAATACCAGACAGTTGCTGTGTAGGCGATGAATGCTGAAGTTACAATAGAAGCAATGAGCCCATTCAATGCGGCTTTGCTTTGGCCAATCTGAGGCTTGACCTTTAATTCAACTTCCCAATCCTGTTTCTTCCAGTTGACTTTGCCAGAACGTTGCTTGAATGGGATAAAGCTCAGTACCGGGGCACCCGCCATTGTTGTGGCAAGCTGCTTAGCTCCTTTCATGAACACCAAGCTGTTGAGAAACATGTCATAAGATGTGAGGTCTGTAACGAATATTCATAGGAATTGTACTCACGGGAGAATCCATCGCTGGACGACATACCAGCCCCAGCCATCGTATGCTTGCAAGCGTGTCAACAACCAGCTAACGTCGAAGAGCTCCTTTACTCTTGGTGTGCGGATCTCGTGGTATCGTTTGAATGCGAGACGTATTTCCTCGTCACTGGGCTTCTTGTTCGGATGCCGTTGGATGGTGGCGAATATCTCGTTGGCCAGCACGACAGCGCTCTCCATGGCCATGTTGCCACCGAGCCCGGCATTAGGGGTGACCTTGTGGATGGCATCACCGCACAGGACAATTCTCCCATAGGACCAATGGGAGAGAATTCCTTCTTCGAGAGATACCAATTGGCCCCGGAAACGAGTCTTCCAAATGTCACCAAACACCAGAGTGTCTGAAATGGGGTAGTCCAGAATTTTATTGGCTTCGGCCTGGACATCTTCATCGGTAAACCGTAGGCGATTTGGATACTTGCTCACTTGGCCGTTCGGCATCTTGATAGGGACGATGAAGAAAATTTGTTCTGGTTGCGTCAGGAACAAGAATGAGAATCTGTCGTTGGAGACGCTACTAAGAACGTTGGTCCCTAAGCCGTACTGGTATGGTGCGACACCGATAAGGCAAGTATATGTCGCCTTCATGGTCTGTTTCTCACTGGCAGTGATCAGACCAGGGGACAGCTGATGAGCGCGCTCCCACATGATCTCCCTGACAGCACTGTGTGCGCCGTCGCAGCCAATGACGATGTCGCCTTCGTGGACAACCCCGTCCGAAAGCATGACCTTGACCACACCTTTCTCTTCTACTACGCTGACAACTCTGGCATGTTCAATGACCTTGGACTTGTCAGGAAGCTCGTCATACAGCGTCTGTAGAAAGACTCTCCGCTCTATCGTCATGCCCAGATAACCAGAACTAAATACATTAGCATTAGGCTAAACCTATTGAAAGATTATAGAGCGTACCTATCCGAGATCTCCTTGAGAAACGGCTCTGCACAATACGTTTTCCCGTCAGAACCACGACAGTGGAAATATTGCATTTCGGTATGTTTAGTGTTCATTATGTCGTAAAGCCCCAGCTGGTCGAGGATTCGACTTCCATTGGGGAAGATACTGATACTGGCACCCCATGCTGGAGCCACGGGATGCTTGTCAAGGACGACATAATCGATGCCGGCTTGATGGAAAGTATGAGCCAGAGTCAGGCCACTGACGCCTGCACCAACAATGATGACTTTGAAGCGACCGTCCGCTGTTTTTCCATTCATGTTTTCAAGGATGTATGACAGTCAAGTCAAAGAATGAAATTGATGACATAGAATTACACGCAGAGAAGAGCTACGGTGCCTAATTGGGAGCGGGTGATATGTCGAGGGGCCTAGGGATCTACAATATGAAAGCGACAAGCACGTCTATAAATTGATTACTCCATCGTTCACTAAACGCCTAGGTGATATGACTGAAGTTCAAACGAGTACATTCTGTAGGTATCAAATATCAGTGCTAGTTGATTGGCTACGGCATGCTTATTCTCCTTGTCGGTGCCCCCGGCCGCAGAATCCCGAGGATAGAAGCCGGTGTCTTGCTTGCTCAGCAAGTCCACTTGGGCTTACTTGGCCATCTGGCTCCGATCATATGAAAATGATTCATCTTAATGTACGCTCATTGGCCAAAGTTGCTACAGTGCGCCACTTTGAGGGAATTCCCTGTAAGATGAGGAAAATGGACGGCGCATAGAGTCGGCCGTAATTGCTGACGCGCCAGAATCTTACAGCCCACTGCATGATATGATGCCATTTCCACTCTGGAAGAACCAAGACGGAGAGAAAGAGCCCGAAACTCGGTTATGTCTTCCTTGTTAATTCTCCATCGCCAGTCCAGGCGGGCAACAATTCCGACAAGAACCAAATACACACCTATCCTGACGATCCTGTTGGCAGAGGTGAGGCGGCGCTCCGGTCCCCGACGCCGGTCCCGAGTCCCATCTCAGCACAGGCACGGCCCGGTCTTTATTTTCCGACTACTACAGTAGGTAGCCCTATCCCGAAGCACCTCCTACAAAAAAGTGCTAGGAGAACTTGTTGAGCCATGACGTTCACAGTCGATGAAGATAGATAGTTGTGAATAAATTTCTGCCCTACGAGGACAACTCCCCCTACCGATCTTATGAAGACTTCCTTGCCAACTAAACAATCGCGGCTGCCATCTATTCAACACGGGATGGAGTCCCCGAGATCGCTTCTAGCACTCAGCGCCGTTGGCTGCATCATGCTTTGGGGCATCATGCTGGTTAACGGCACCCTGGATGGTGTGTCGACCGTGGTTCAGACGGGCAAATTTCCAGACGGCCGGCTACTTCGAGCTTCCTACACAGGCTATGCCCTATTTGATCAGAAGTTCAGTAACGTCGTAGTCTTCTTCGATCTGCTATCCAACGCCAAACCCGATGCGCCCAGATGGCTGCTGTTCCATCTCTGCAATTTACTGGGGGCAATAGATACATGGGTGCTGATAGAAAGCCGCCGTCGCGGGGTCAGGAATCTTTTTCTTCGCCAGTAAGTTGTGCTGGTTTCGCTCTCATTTGCCCCTGGCTCTCGTCACAGGCTCTAACTGTATTCATAGTACCATCATCTTCATCTTCATGTGGAACATTGCCGGCGCTGCTTTCATCACCCCCATTTACTTCTATCTTATCTGCAGTAGTGGCTACACAGCCCGCGATGCTACTATACCTCTCAATGAGGCTCGAGGGTTTCCACCTACAGTCATCGCGAACGCTCTGTTCCCTCTTCTGCTGTTCATTCCCACGTGGCACAACTGGCCTTCCCACGATCACCAAGGAAACATTGGGCTCTACCATTTTACGCCCATGCTCATGATCGTCACTGTGGTTCTCTGCAGCCGGCCTGGAACATCGTTGACTGTCTTCGAATCACCCAAGGATAAGAACGCCCCCAATAAAGATGCTCCTTGGGTTGTGGCCTCGTTCTTGGCCACTGGTGTTATCTCAGCAGCCGTACATTTGTACGTCATCGCCAACGCACTTACTCTGCCCTCCACGTCCAATTTGACATTGCCCCGACTCTTCTGGCCGAAGCCGCAAAACGTATATACAGCACCCCAAGGTTCTTACGAGGCACTCTTGGAAGGCGCACATCTTTTCACGCAGCTCGACGCACTGGTCCTGTCATCAGCTTGTGTCATATTCACCCACCATCTGCTGCAGAGTGCCACTCCACCTAAGTCTCGGGACAGCATGCGAGACATGTGGAAGAACATACTGGGGACTGTGTGCCTTGGCCCGGGCGCTGCTGGATCTTTCGCCCTTGCTGCGAGGGAATGGAGACTCAGGCAGCTTGTTGATACTAAAATTGAATAGACAACAGATCGAAATACAGCGATCATCGAATGGTATAGAATAGGACAGAAACTAGTACACTAAAATAAGATGTTCATAAAGATTTTGCATCTCTTTGGGGGGATTCAAAGTAGCTGAATTTTACAGCTGGATCTATTTACAAAGTTATATAGATTCGGACCAAACTTGTTCTCTTATTGAAGAGACAGGTGTATTGGTGTTTGGTCGTTTATCCCCTCAAGGACTTCAACATGCTTTGTCTCTCCAATCAGCCCATCGACAAAAGTCCAGCCAGCATGTAAAGCAGTATATTCACGACCCTGAGGAGAACTCTCGAGTTGACGAAGCGCAAAAGGCACCAGAAAGCAGGGCGATGCAACTACCAGATCCCCGTCCTCTAGCTCGGGTGGGCCGATCCCAAATAATCCTGTATCTGTCTCAAAAAGGCACTTATTCGCTAGGCGTTGAATATTCTGTATGAATTCCTTTATGAACAGATATTGGGGACTCTTAGACTCATCAGATAAAAGCCCAATCCAATTAGCCAGTGTGAGTTCCTCGGCAAAGGATATATACATAGTGACGAGCTGGGGTATATCGTAACTAGTTCGTCCCATATCGTGATTATGGCATGCATATGCCAGTCTCCCTTGAAGTTTTCCCGTTATCCTCAATTCAGTACTGATAGAATTGATTGAAACTGAACTGTCTGAGATCTGCCCAAGCCAAGCCGAAATCTGGTAGCAAATCGCCCCCGCATCTTTGGCGAATCTATGCAAAATAGTACACTCTCCAATAATCTGATCTTCCAAATTCAACGTTCTTGAATCTTTTGACAAGGCTGCCGATGCATTTTCTCTCTTCGCAATCTCGTGCGAACCCCAGTTGGTTCCTTGGGATATCATACTAGACGGGTGGTGAGAAGAGAGGTCTGGAAGCCAGGAAGGGTATTTATTATCAACCAACCTAGAAGCACGAAGTGGTCAAAGACCTATAGTGTTGCTGAGGAAGATATTACAGTCGCCATTAACAGTGTAAGTCATTGCTTCCAAAAGCACTTGCTCCGGGGGCTTAGCATAATTCGGAAGCGGAAATTCAGGGTTCATTTCTTTGGACAATGGATAGAGAGCAAATATTTTATCGCGAGGATCCGAGCACTCTCGATGAGCAGTTATTCTCAAGAGAGATGGAAGAGGAAGGCTTATCGCCCAAGTCGACTCGTTGCTCAGCATCAGATCAAGATAATGCTTATCCGAATCATTGCTTCCTACGTTTCCCAAGTTCATAGCTCTCCAAGCCGAAAGAAGATCCAGATCTATGTCTTCTTCTTCTCGGTTGAAAATCCTGGTGGCGCGGAATCTAAGGGTACTTGTTTCGCCATTGTAGTAATCAATTCGGAAAGCTGACTTGTCGGTCAAGAAAATAGGCCTGAGTTCTGGCAGGATAAATTCTTGGAATGTCCACATCCGACTGAAATAGGGATGGCCTTCGAAAGCTTCTTGGCCCAAGAAGAGTCGATAATTGTGGTTATCTTCTTGCTTTTCGCCTTGTTTCGAAAGTTTTGACCAGAGCTTCATTTTGATCCAACGCTTGGAGCGGAATTTATAGTATCTTGAAAAGTATATGTTTATCCATGATGCTAAAAATTCTAACTCGGGAGCCGCATTGCCCAGTCAGGCTATCTTACAAGATGCACTCTGATATATACTACCCATCAATGGTATCTGGTAGTTCTTCTCCCTTGTATCGCATTGGTTGATACAGAGAGCATCTGCCCATATTATTCGCGGCTGTGACAGTTGCCGTAGACGATAAAGTGCAGAATGAAGACTCGAAGTAACCTGAAAAGGGGCATTCTCTAAACTGATGTCATGTTTAACAGTTGCATCTCGCCAAACATATGATAACGCCTCGAACTTCGGGTTGGGCAGAAGAGAGACAACCTTCAGTGAACAATGTAGCTCATCCCGGTCGGTTCCAGGGCTTATCGTGAGAAGTCTGATTTTTTATGTATCGGGGTTGAGAGGATAGAATATCGATGTCATTGCTGATTGCTCCCAATAACGTTTGGATCCAAAAAAAACACAATTCAAGGGAAACAGTTATCAAAGGCGGGGGAGACAGCGAAATCCAAAGCAATCGCACCTGATTTGTATCTACAATGGACCATTTTTAGTAAAGCGGCTCTCTCCACAATTCAAATCAAATTGGGAAAGCAGAAATATATAATTAATCCAATGCTTTTTTTTTTGTTTATCTTCTCTTTCTTGAAAGCTTAGACTCGGCTTACTAAGGTGATTTATTATTGCCACTGCGCGTTGTTTATTAACTGTACGATGGAAAGCTTATGTTATCACGCGCCAAAACGCGATCGATGCAAGCGGCATGCGAGTTTCAGGATGCCTTCAAATAGGGGTTAAGAGATTCAACGATTGAATGATTCATAGATTTTTTTTTCTCATATGAACGAGGTCCTCAGGTGATGAAACCCGTCTATAAATAGACTTGCTGGCTGTTTGAAAGAAACGAAGGTCTTGTATCCATAATTTTATGCTCTCTTATTGGTCGTACACTACCCATTCTTAACCTACTCCGGAACCTACACTCTATGAGAATTATCCTAATCCTCGCTGCAAAAACCATGAATATCACCACAAAACTCAGATTACACAATATGAATACATTTACTTATATATAATGGTCAAATTTTAGTATCGCAAGCTCTGTTGAATAGAGGCATCGTGAATTTAGAGCTACGCATACCAAAAGCCACAAAAGCGCCTCTTCCGCCAAATCTGAAAGGTCACATGACTACATCAGCCAATTAAAAAAAACCCTGCGGAAGGGCCGGGAAGAAGGGACTCAGACGGAGAATTCAATCATCTTCATCCATTTGTCATTGACAGGTTCAACAAGATATCATCTTTGCGACAAAGCGCCTGAGGACGTACGTGTCCAGGCCCATGACTACAACTCGATTGATATTACGAGTATAGGGTAATCGGCTGCTTTCCGAACTGCCGCGGTAGTAAGAACATTTAGGACCCACAGAGACAAAGTGTCCCTCGGAAGCGCGGGTCATTTGCCGGTCTGGGGGCCTTACCTTTTCGGGTGAGGAATGGCGATTATATGATAACTCACGTTCCAACATTAATTGTGCCAGAAACGGGTAATATCACTGAGATATCTTATCCCTTAAACGAAAGACAAGAACAATGACTGCCGTCATATTTGGACCGGACTCGGTAGTCCCGCTGTGGCTCGACGGCCAACAACATGTCACCGAAAGCACATTTGACGTGGTTTCCCCGGTCACACATCAAATTCTGTGGAAATGCTCTTCGGCCGAAGAAGGAGACGTCATGTCTGCCATCGCATCTGCCGAGAAGGCGTTCGAGACATGGCGCTGGACTAAGCCGTGGGAACGGAGGGATATCTTTCTCCGCGCATACCATCTCTTAAAGGAGCGCCGGCATATAAGCATGGCTCATAGCACAACTGAAACCGGTGTGCGGGAAGTCATGTTTGGGTTCGAGTACGGGACAGCGATGGAAATCTGTTTCCAACTGGCAGCCTTGGCTGGCAATGAAGCAGGTTTCGTTGTTGACCCAGAAGAGAAAGGCACCAGCGCCATGGTGATTCGTGAGCCATATGGAGTCGTTCTGGGCATCGCACCTTGGAATGCGCCGCATACACTAGGACTAAGGGCTTGCTTGTTCCCCCTGGCCGCAGGAAATACGGTGATACTCAAAGGTCCCGAATTGGCGCCAGCGACTTATTGGCATTTCGTCTCTATTCTTCATGAGGCTGGTCTCCCCGCGGGCTGCCTTAATACCATCTACCACAGACCTAGTGACGCGGCTAAGATCACCGGCCAGCTTATAGCCCATCCTGCAATTCGAAAGGTCAATTTTTGTGGGAGCACCCTGGTGGGATCTTCCATTGCCGGCCTCTGCGGCAAATATATCAAGCCCTGCATCATGGAACTTGGAGGAAAGGGAGCTGCCATAATTTGTGAGGACGCTGACATTGCTCTGGCAGCCCAGCAGTGTGCTCTTGCGGCCTTTAATCATGCAGGTCAGGTGTGCATGAGCACGGAGCGCATCATCGTTCATAAAAAAGTCGCAGAGACATTCAAAAAGGCGCTGAAAACAGCCATTGATGAGTTTTTCCCCACAGACGGCCCAAGTCCTATTCTGATCAATGAAAAGGGCGCCTTGAAGGCCCGTGGCTTGGTAGTCGACGCAATCTCGAAGGGTGCCGTCGTAGTGCACGGGGAGTTGTCAAGCCCAGACGAGCATGGTGATAGGAAGAACCACATGCATCCCGTTGTCGTTGAGGGAATAAATCAAGATATGGACATCTACTACAAGGAGTCTTTTGGGCCATCCGTGTCTCTATACACTGTCGAGGATGACAAACAGGCACTGACTCTGGCAAATGATACCTCTTTTGGGCTTACTGCGGCGATATTTTCCGAGGATCTCCGGCGGGCAATGAGAATTGCCAAAAGATTGGAAACGGGCGCTGTTCACATTAATAGTATGACGATTCATGATGAAGCCTCGCTCCCCCATGGAGGCGTCAAGGAAAGCGGGTTTGGGCGGTTTAACGGACGAGATGGATTGAAAGAATGGCTCCGAATCAAATCCATCACTTGGAGGGATTAAGTCCAAACATGCTCCTATAACTGTTGTTTAGAGGATCCATGGCTTAGGTAATTTATGCAGAAAGAACTACGGAGTGAATCAAGACAGATGCTCTTTCAATCTCACTCGCCTCACCAAACAGAGTTAGTATAACGTTGGTTCTCGTATTTCAACCTTTTACATGTCACGGAAATATTGGCTTAACAACTAAAGTATTAGGGTTGCTTAACCTCATTATCTAATAAGTATACTGAAGTTTTGCGTGGATGAACTGTGATTGTAAAGCTCTTATACTATCTAATAAAGCATCTTGTGTCTATAGATATTGTGATCTACTTGGCCTTGGCCTTGAAACACAGCACCTTCATCTCAAATATGCAACATCATTGGCTGTGCAGCTCACCGTGCTTTTTAAATAGAGGAAAGTACTGTTGATTTTAACATGCCTACTAGGGCATACGAAGTACAGCTCTACCAATAATCTGACCGGCTGCTAGTTTGTCCATCACGGCTTGTAGCTCATCGAAGTCAAATAATTGTAACTCTGGCTTAACCTTTCCTTGCAATACTAGTTCCATCAATCCTGGCATTTGGCTTTTGTCTCCCACGGTTGAGCCAATGATCGCCAGCCCACGTACCAGCATTTCGAAGGGGTTGACCTGAAGTCGGTAAGAAGACGAGGGAATACCGACACATATCAGCTTGCCACAATTTCGGAGCATAGGAAGAGACTCATCATATGAGCTTACGGCACCAGTAATGCAGACAACGGCATGTGCGCCGAGCCCTCCAGTGACTGAGCGGACGTCTTCGACAAGACTAGCGCTCTTACGGAAGTCGAAAAAGTGCTCTGCTCCTAGTGACATGCAGACGGTCGCTTTGTCCCCTGAATCGATGGCTATGACTCGATAGCCCAAACTTCGTGCAATCTGCACACCAAGGTGACCGAGGCCACCGCCAGCACCGGTGAAGACCACGTAGTCTCCAACATTTAATTTGGCCCTGATCAGTGCTCCATAGGCAGTGATACCGCCGCAAAGTAGGGGCGCTGCAATCTCAGCAGGAATCTCATCTGGAATAGCAACAATATACGCTGCTTTTGCCACGCAGTATTCTAGCAAAGTATCAATTTCCACTTGGTAGCTGAATCTGTGGATATAGTTCACTCACGCTGAAAAGTTCCAGGCACATTCTGTCATATGTTAGAATCAAGTTTCTGGTCAATACTGGCAATCATGGTGTCCTACTCACTCTGCCCGAATTATTCTGTTTGGGGCAATGAACATATTCCACCGCGCATATTTCGCAACTTCCACAAGGTTCATGAAGCCACCTTTGATTCAAGATGATGTTATTACTCCCATGTTGTTATTACATTGATTCAAGATTGAGACTCACGATATGCCCACTCGGGTGTTGATGAGCGTTTCGGAAACCTGTGGTCCAGCTGTTGCACACGAGTTAGCCTTGGCGGAGGAAATTACATGGTGGTTGCTCATACTCTTTATAACCCTTCCTACACCCTCATGGCCGGCAATATGAGTACTCATTGGTGTATTGCCATAGATGGAATGATGATCTGAGTGACTGGAGGAACTTATAAGCTGTTGTGTGGAAAAGGGATGGAACAATTGGATGTCATCCAAGACTCACCATACTCCCGTCACATCTAGCTTAACAAGAACGTCCCCTGGACCGGGTGAAGGAACTGCGATATTCCGGAGCTCGATCTTCGCATCCGGTCCTGGTTTTTCCACCCAGGCACAAACTTGATGTTGAGCCGCGATCGACATTTTCTCACTCATACGCTCTTGCACAGAAGATATTGCATAGATGAATGTGTGAATCCATCCAATTCAAGACTTCACGGTCGGCTCGTTCCTTATTTCATTTAAGAACGAGTAAGACAAAACATTCACCAAATAATCGACAGAATGGACTAGGACAGGAGCCGCCGACATGACCTGATGCATCCGTGGAACATCGGCTTGAATGCCGGAGTTCCCGCCACCCTCCCTATCATTACGTCGAGCTTGTGGGATGGTGGAATCAATTCCCGATATTGCCGAGATGTACTGACGTATTTTGTTGGAGACATATAGTTTCTGGATATTCCGCGGGCTGTTAGGCGAATCGGCAGTGTGTGCACGTTCGGGTATGGGCAACCTTGATCCATGATATAAATTGCTTTTCCGGTCACAAACCCTACCAGAAAAAACCCTGCAAACAATCGTTTTCCTTTCCGACAACTACTTAACTCAATTTTAACTAATCGAAACCCACAATCATTAATTTCACAATGTCGCCCTCAGCCACCGATTCCCCCATCGCGGTCTTGAACCGATTCTACGAAGCGGAACGACGTTACATGGCGGCCGGTGGGAAAGCAGGCGGGGCCTCTTTTGATGAATTCGCCAGTACTATGGCAGATGATGTCGTTTTACACCAAACGCCGGACTTGCCGTGGGGTGGAGAGTACTTGGGGGTTGAGCGATATGCGGACTGGGCGGCACAAATGAGTGACTGTTTCGAGACTGTTGATGTTCAGGACGCCAAGTTCATTGAGAGTGACGATCAAGTCGTTGTGCTGTGCACACTGGAAACCAAGGCTAGGCGGACTGGAGAGGTTATACGGCATCCAATGGTGCAGGTGATTACTGTAAAGGATGGCAAGATCACAGACTTTCGACCTTTTTACTGGCATGTGCCGGATTATGTTTCAGCA
This sequence comes from Clonostachys sp. G952, assembly GCA_027569935.1. Lineage (NCBI taxonomy): Eukaryota > Fungi > Ascomycota > Sordariomycetes > Hypocreales > Bionectriaceae > Clonostachys > Clonostachys sp. G952. The sequence goes on along the minus strand of JAPDLB010000075.1, from coordinate 138,609 downwards.
CAGAAGGGTTTAAAGACGAGTTTCTCTTAAATGAATACACAAAAAATGGTTCATTCCTCCATGATGATTCTCTTTATCCAATCGATTAATTCTTGAAAATATTTGTTAAGTGACCTGCGAATACGAGACCTTCAGCACTCGACTCTATGGGCAGGTGTGCGGGGAGCAAAGACTCCAGAAACAAGAATCACTTTGAAAGCTGCTCGATAGAGAAGAAAAAACTGTTAAATTTTTTGTTTTACTGCCATTCGACCAGTTTAGTTGTTTAATGGGTCATGAGACAGGGTAGAATTGGGGCTACAGCATCTGCGTACACTACGATGGTTTTCAATTCATCATCATGCTGATCCTACAACGCTATTGGAGTATTGATGCCTGTGCATTGTTTGCGAGGCTCAAGACACTTGTAATGTAGTCTCTAGTGGTAGAGTAAAGAAAACTCGTCGATTATGCCGTTGCAATGACAACTCTCCTAATTATCTACCTCAATACCTCGATTCCTCCTCGGAAGCCAGCAACAGATCGATTAGATCAAGCTACGTAGTAGCGTTCCGGACGTCACACTACCTGATTTAACTGTGTAGCCCATCTCAAGAGCCAGTTCATTGGCTCGCACTTCTTACTAGAGGCCACTACTTTCGGGCATGTTATTTCGCGCGTCGAATGCCCAAGATGTGCTGCCCTGCCACGATAAAACCTGAGAACACTGCCATAAGCCCACAACACAAGGCGGCACTCCCTCGGAGCCCAATAGACCTGAACATAATAGGAAACCAAAAAGGACCAATCTATGGATCAAGTTAGATGTCTTGTTAGCCACAAGTTGGAGTGTACCTACAAAGCTCCAAATCTGCCGGACAAGAACGAGGATAACTCCAACTTCGCCCGAGTGAGTAGGGTTCTTGTCAACAGCATCTATAGCAGGGTTAATCATATATCCGTCTGATCATTTTGTATCGATAACATACAGGTAAATAAGATTGTTGTGCTCATCTGGTTGCCGAGTCCTGCAAGTGCTAGCCCGATGTCAGGGCGGACATTCCACTTGCCCTCGGTAGCCTGATCTAGAGTCACCAGAAAGACCGTGATTCCTGCAAAACAGAATCCGAGGGCTGGGTAGAATAGCCACAGTCGCCTTTCAGGTAATGGCGGGACGCCGTTTTTTACAGCTCGATTTTGCCACCAGTCGCTCAGTGGGCCGCTGACTATTTCACCAATTACATTTCTATTTGACACATTGTCATTAGCCATTGGAAAGCGGAATGATTTCTTATTAATCGTATGCTTACCCAATTATCAAAGGAATAAAGTTAAGCCCGATAGCTTCGAAATTGAGGTTGAACTTGCTGCCGAGGAGTGCCGGGATCTCAATGCATACCAGAACGCTACAAAAGCAGAAAATGACCATGTGTGCAAGAGCGGTTGTGTTCACACTAGCTTTGGTGAGCGACGAAAAGGGCAACCAAAAGTCTCGTAGTAGAAGTGGTTGAGAGCCGGGTATTTCCCCAAATGTCAAGTATTTCTGGATCGGCGTCGGCTTTGTAGCTGAGACGGCATTGTCCTCCTGTCGGATGTATCGTGTTTCGGGCGAGAAAAATAGGTATCCGATAAACTGCGCTCCGTTGACTATAGCCATGATCCAAAATATCCATCTCCAGCCTACACGAACTGCTACAAAGCCCATGAGAAGAGGTCCGAGGGGGTTTCTACCAAACATTAGTATCAACTAATGCTTCGAATATGTGTGCCATACCCTAATGTGACCATCAGACTGGAATCGTATCCATTAATATTAGCAATTCATAGTTCTCAGGTGATACATGTTGCTAACTTACGTCCAAATTCCCTACTCACGTTAGCGAATGATTATTACAACCGGACTGGGGACTCACAAGTTTCTGGCCTCTTTCTTTTGCGAAAAACAGCTCTACGACCACAGCGGGACCAACGGCTCCCGCTGGAGCATTAAAGAAAGCCTGAAACGCACGCGCCACGAGCATTTGAGCGTACGTAGTGCAGCACGCGCATCCAATACTGCAGACCATGCAGAGAAGTGTTGAGATCAGCCACATAGGTCTGCGTCCAAACCGTTCCGATAAAGGCCTCCAGAATAGAGGTGCCACGCCAAGAACGGCAACCTGTGAATGAAGTCTCTGTCAGCGAGTAAACCTCTTGCGCAGTAATGTGAATAGTCTTGCCTGGATGGAAACAATATAGGCAGCAGCATCGATAGATACATCAAAGTCATTTGCAAATGCTTCAAAGGCGGGAATAGGAGAGCCAGCCACGAATCCAATCATAAGGGCATGGAAGGCAATTAGAAAAAGATTGATGCGGGACTGGGAGGGATGGTCGTCAGCATGTATTAATGAGGCGGAAGTCGCAGTTGTCAAACCTTCCATCGAGGCCAGTTATACGGTTCGTTCGGGTCGGCAGAAGGCATTGGATCCAAGTCGAGGGTTTTATGGCGTTTAAGAATATAATTCTTGTGTTCCTCCGTCATCTGCGCCACCACGGCGGTGTTGGTGGTAGGTTGTCGCGATGTGTCTGAATGTTCATCTTGAGACTCCAAGTGCTCGGAAGCAATGTTTAATTCTCCTACTTTCTCCATAGCAGTGTTAAATGGCGGGTAAAGAAGTAATGGTATGGCCAAACAGCTCGTGTATAGCGAATATGAAAGTAGGCAACTACCTAGATTGTCGAGATGGGGGGAAATGGTTTATTTTACATTGTCAACCAAAGCCAGCCATGCTGTGTCCCTGGTTACCTGACTCGTACCTCTTCACTCATTCAAGGAAAGGCAGACACCAACCGATGGTTCCGCGGGGTATACCCCATACCCCAGATACTAAGAAACTCATAACTCATTAGAGGAAGAGGATCCACAAGGAATCGCAGGGTGGAGAACTCGTCCTGGCTCCGTTGTTGACGAGTAAGCCGGCTAAGTTCCCGACAGTCCCGCGGCTAGATAAATCCGATTGTCCCGTTCTTCACTCCACTCCCAGATTCATCTCCTTCACTCCCCGACCAAAGCGTCCACCTGCTCAGAAACTCCCCAGACCCCGACATGTCTGCCGAAGGTGCCTTATCCAATCAATCCTCGCCGGCTGAGACTCCGCGGCCGGCTCAATCCAAGAGACGACGAATCGGAGTAGCATGTATCTCCTGCAGAAACAGGAAGTCTCGCGTACGTCTTGGCAAGGAGTTCGAGATTGGGGTTGTGGAGTCTTGGAGTTGCTAATTGCTAATTGATTGGCACGAGATGAGCAGTGCAGCGGCCAGCGACCGAAATGTAGCACATGCAGTGAGCTAGACTTGGTGTGCGAATATGTCTCGTCTTCACAACCAGCCAAGACTGTCATGGTTGGCAAAGAGTAAGTCAATGATGAATTTGATCGCTAGTGCTATGAGCTTTCTGTTCGTTTACTCATGTCTCTCCTATCATTAGGCATATTCAGTCTATTGAGGACCAGTTGAAGAATTTTCAGGCTCTTGAGCACCGTCTTAAAAGTCTCGAAGCGCAGCTTGAACGACAGCAACAGCAGCAGGGAACTGAGTACATCCCACAGCAAACGTCTGAGCAGACAGATATAGCTCCTCTGGCAAATCGTAACCTCAACGATGTCTTTGATGGCCCTGAGCATATCGACGCCCACAGCACTGACCCTCAACTAACATCTCCAAGTGACGCTCCTACGGCTAGCCTCGCGGAATCCAAAGATCCGACGGATGGCATGGGCCATTTCTTATTTGCAGATGAGGAAACCCGAGCATCCTTTGGTAAGCTATCCTTAGACCTGTGATGCACTGTTGCAAAGAAACAACTGACGAGTTATATAGGGCCATCTTCTAGTATTGCCTTTACGTCTGATCTTTCACACACACTGTGGAGCCTATCACAAAACCGTGGATCATTCGTTCCCAGCCAGGGAAACTTGACATTTTCAGAGTTCCACATTGCCAGGGTCTCACGGCACTCATCCCCAGCCCCGGAACCTGAGCGTGCCGTCCCGTCGATTTATTACCTGCCCGCAGACCGAGTGGTTACCGCGTTGATCGACAACTACTTCTCAGATACCGGCCTTCTATTCCCCTATCTTCACGAAGAAAGCTTTAGGAACACATACGCACAGCTGAAAAGCAATGCGGTGGCAATTTCTCGCACATGGCTTGGCCTTCTAAACATGGTTCTAGCTATCGCTACGCACACCTCGACGTCTCCTATTTCGGACGCGGAGATACGTAGCGAGAAGGCTGGCCAATTTTACCGCCGGGCGAATAGTCTATGCAATGACCATGTGATGAACGGAGCGAGTTTAGAAATAGGTATGAACAACAGAGGCCATCCATTTACGATCCCGGGTTATCATTTCCTTCAAAGTTCGCTTGGTAGTAGAGAATTGGCGAGCCATGTATTAATTTCTGAAATACAGTTCAATACTTGCTTCTGGTGAGCCAATATCGACAGGGCACAAAGTCCTCGGCTCAAACTTGGGCAACACATGGTTTGGCTGTCAAGGTTGCTCTGCAGCTTGGGCTTCATTCCTCCGAGGCCTTAAAAAAGTTCCCACCATTAGAGCGTGAGATTCGCAAGAGAACATGGTTCGGATGTATTGTTCTTGATAGGTAACTCTATCCCAAAGTCTCACGACACTCAAGCGGTACTGATAGCCCGCGCAGAAGCCTCAGTATGACGCTTGGAAGACCAGCGTCCATACCAGAGTCGTATTCCCGCCTCGAGCTTCCAAGCTACTATGATGGCATTGAGCCCTGGCCTCGACAGCCGTGGCAACTGCAGCGGTGCCGACATAGCACTGACTTTTTCTGTGCTACAATGTGAGTTGCTTATGGCAATGTGGTATCAATACGACTTTATTGGCTAACCTAATTGTCCAAAGACGACTATACGCAATTATTGGTGATACTATTGATTTATTATATGGCTCTAATCTAGGCTGTGGAGATGAGCTTACTGACTATGAACTGGTGATACGCACCCTCAAACTAAGACGTCGTATCAATGAATGGTACAAACAGCTCCCACCGCACATGCCCATCATCAAAGCAGAGGAGCACCGAGGACATCTAGGCTCTGATCAACTGCTCGATCGCCTCCGAACCATTCTCGCCCTCCGGTACCATAATCTCCGGATCCTAATCCATCGCGCGGTGCTAGTCCGTTTACTGAAAATTATCAACAACTCTCAAACTGGTAGTATGCCGACCCTGGGAACAAGTGAATTGCAGGATGTCGTTGGAAGCACGGTGGAAAACTGCATCGATTCTAGTAGTGAAATTATCAACATACTTCATGCAGCTGAGCAAGGAAATGGGGAACGCCGTGTCATGCTTGGTGCCTGGTGGTTTACCTTATATTATGGTTGGAAAAATCCCGATCTCTTTCTTGGATGAAATATGTTGCTCACGTATTCTGGATGACAGCTTTCGATGCCGCACTTGTATTATTCACGATCTTGTTGCTTTTACGAAGAACCGCCTACGTCGCTTTGCCAACTCGTTGCACGCCGGAATCGGTAAAAGAGCTTTTCACAAAGTGTATAGAAGCTTTGGGGCTCTTGGACAAAGGCAACACCACCGTGAAGCGGTGCTTGCAGTGTTTACAAAAATTGACGGAAGTGATTAAATGGACTGGTGCGTGTACTTCCCCTTTCAGCACTACACTTGTCGGATACTTACAAACTCTATCATCAGAATCAAATTATCCGCATGAGCCCGTCATGGCTAATGTAGAACTGAATGATAATTCACACATTGGTACTTTATCTGATCCATTCAGGGCTTTTTCGCCCCTTGGAAGTTTTGACGGCTTCTTGCACCAAGATCTATCATTGTTTAACTTTGATTTCATGACAAACGACAGGATGGGATTCCCAGATGACTTGGGACAGAGTCGGTCGCTATGAGCATATTGTGATTCTCTCTTTAAGATCTTGGTCACCAGTGATATGGATAGCTAGTCCAAAGGGTAGAAAATGTGAGATATAAACACAAAAAGAAGATTTTAACCTCAAATTTTATTTGCCCATAGCATCCTGTCTAATATTTATCGAAGGTAATAATTTATGCGTAAGCCACTTCATTTCTTAGCGTCCCAGTTTCCGATATATGCACTTCCATCTGGGTCCCAGGTCGCAGCCAGCTCGGAGGCTTCATATCGCCATCGACACCTATTCCACGGTTAGTGATTTAGTTCACTGAACATCACAGTATTGGAGTATGACCTACCACCGGGGGTACCAGTCATAATAACACTGCCTTTCTCAAGAGTGGTGTCTTGGGATAGGTAGTAGATAGTATAATAGAAAATATAATAAATTTATTAGATTTACTCTTATTAGTGTTAAGCTAGACTAGAGAGAGTTAGATATAAAAATAGAAAGTAAAAAATAAATTAAGATTATTGTAAGTTAATTATTATAATAAATTAACCCTATAAGAAGCTAAGGGGTAAAGGAACTAGTACACAGGTAGGTCTGACCTCTCCTTGATCGCTGACCGCGATCCAGATAAATACAATCAACAGTCACAGTCTCGAGCAGGTAAGTCAGACCTCTCCTTGATCGTATCCACGCTGATTCTCGCGAATAGTATTAACAGCTGTAGCCTCGAGGTTAGAAATAAGCTTCGCTTGCCCAGTCATACGGGAGAAAAGTTTAAAAAAAAAAAAAAAAAAAAAAAAAACCTTCATCCCGATAAGTCAATCGGGCGAGCTGTGCGTCTCCAAAATCAACTACTTAAGCTGTCGTCTTTCCCCTGACTTGACGATTGTCATCTACCTATCCAATCCAACCATTTCAACCTGTACGAAGCACGAGTCAACCACCCCAGTGAGTACGGGTGGCCCCTTGGCCATATATAGCGCAGGCTTTACACATCCAACTCGCATAAAAGCTTGATTAAGAGCGGCCAGCCAAGATAAAGAATTAAGAAAAGATTGCCGCCATTTTTAAGGAGATCAATCTTCTTCTCGTCATCTTCGCTGGCTGCTCCTGTGCAAAAGAAGAGCACAAACGCATATCTCGACACGCAGGTAATCGGACAACCCAGATCAACCAGCCACAGACCGCGACTATGCTGTCCACTCTCCCCAACGAGCTGCGATTCCTCATTATTTCCTGCCTCCGTCGAAATGGATGCAGCCTAGCGAGTCTCGCCGGAACTTCGTGCATTTGGAGAGATCTGATTGAACCCCAAAACTTCGCCCACATCACCTTGACTCCTTGCCGCCTCCCTAGTTTCAAGCTCATCGCTCCTTGCAAACGACATTTTATCCGGGCCATATGGTTCCGCATAGACCTAGAAGATACGAGGAATGCTGTCTGGGAAACCAACTCCAAGCTCATTGAATCAGCATTCCGGAGTTTGTTCTCGACGCTCAGTCTGTGGGACCCGAGCGACGGAGACCTCGCCCTCGACTTGAGTGTCTTTTCGCCTTGGGACACAAAGCCCTGCTTTGCCCACATACCTCTCAAGCCTGATCTAACGGACACTCAATGCGACCACGATCAAGAGCTAGGCCTGCCAGCTGGGATAGTACATAATTTGGCGCCGACTGCTTCCCAGCTTAAGCGAGCGTTTGACCAAGTTCCGGGTTACTTTACCGACGAGATGCCATTCCCATCGGTCCCGGTAATAACTAGTGTAAATTTACGTCAACAAAATCGCTTGCAGTGGTTGCCATTTGATCTCGCCTCCTTATTTTCGCAAATGCCTCGACTCGAGCAGGTCCATTATGAGCCATGGAGGGCGTGGAGTGCTGAGAAGCAGTTGTCAATGGATGAAGGTAAACCCGTCTTTTCTCGACACTTGTTTACCATAGGCTAATCAAGATTGCCAACAGAGTATACCGCCATAACATGCGAGGACTTTACACCTGCCTTACGGCGCCTCATAGTTTCAGAAAACTTCAGCGAACACTACATGGCTATTATGCAAGCCTCATCTCCTCGCGAACACCGGCATCAACTCTTAACCCAAACCTTCGCCCACCAAAGTCTCAAGCTTGAGATGCTTTCCGTATCGTTTATGGTTGAGGCCAGCAATTTTTTCGACCAGTGCAAACCGTCCTGGACATGGCCGGATCTGACCTCACTTACCTTGACTTCACAGCTGTTGACGCCGTCGGCTGACGCTAATAGTTTATTTCGGAAAGGAGCAGAGGTAGCGATGCAGATGCCGCACCTAAAAACTATGGAGATATGGAACGGAAGGGCTGGACTAGCAGGGATGTTCCAATATCGCCTAGAGCCTGGTCTCATCATTTGGAAGGGCACATGGAACTTGAAACTCGAGGATTATGCTATCCAGGCCTGGCAGGCTGTCGCGTCGTTGCATGGTGTCGAGCTGCATGTTTGGCAGGAGATGCTTGACGAGACCAAGATGACTTGTGTGGGTAGTGCTGTGCATCATCTCGGTCACTCCGAGCGAGTTTTTCGTCCTGTGTCTTTACGACAGGTTCGAATTCACGAATTCGAAGAAGTGAAAGGGTTATAGTAGCTTCATTTGTTTCCTCCATTTGGAAAGAGGGTCGCTACAATTGGAGTCCTTGGTTGTGGGACAATAGGTAGGCAGATATGATTTGAACACAGCAAACGGCATCATATATGTATTTTTCTTGCTTGGATCGAGTGACATGGAGGTTCTATATATATCACACTGCATTTTCAAGGTCAAAACTTCAGCCGAATGCAGCTTCCAAAGATACCACTACTACGGTCAGAACCTGGTCCAGCAATGGCAGGAAGGGGCAATCCGAAGACAAACTTGAGGCAACTTGAGAGGCAACAAGCCACAACAGTTCAATTGGAAAGAGTGTCTGTTCTTCTGGTAAGGAATAAGAATCATGCATGTCCAAATCAAGTCCACGTCCCTGATCATCCATCATCCATCATCATCATCATCATCATCATCATCATCAACAGCAGCAGCAACATCAACAGCAACAACAGCATGTAAGTTGCTCATTGTTCAAGAATCGTTGGAGATGTTCAATCATTGAATCAAAGTGCCTAGGAGTTTGCCTTGGCGTCCGGCTCTCCCCCCCGCCATCGCCCTCGCCATCGCCCTCCCCCGCCGCGTCCTCCGCCGCCAGCTCCGACAAGACCGCCGTGCCGTGGCGGCGGCAACCCTCCGCTACGAGGAGGCGAAGGAGGCTTAGGGCGCCTGCCGACGCCTCGCCCAGAGTGGCAACGGTGGCGCCGTTGTGCGCTCTGCCGTGCTGTCGGGCCGCCTCAAGCACGCCTCACCGCGGCCAAAGTCCGTGCTAGCCATGCTTTCTCAGCAATTGCCCGAGGAACATGTCCTCATTCACGAGCTTGCTCAAGAAGTGTTCATTGGAAATGAATCCCTTTTGAGTAACCTGACTGTCCTTCTACATCACTTGATCAAAAACCCCGACTGTATCAGACGTATACGGGCTGAGCTTGATGAGCTTGACGTCGGCTTGTACGGGCACCGCATCTGGCGTGACCCCAAGGTTATTCGTCTCAAGTACCTCGTAAGTTGTCTCTAAGGCGAGCAAGCCCTCCACATTATGGTGTTGGAAACTAAAGTTGGTAGGATGCTGTTTGTCGCGAATCTACCCGGATGAGCACGCCTGGGTGGCATCGGCAACCAAGACAGGTCTCGACGCTAGTAGATCACGGGCAATACACTATCCCTCCTATGGTGAGTGCTCATATTCATGATGAACAGTCTACCTGATACTGGCAAATGTCTTAGACAAGTCTCAGCTTCACGCTCAAGCTCTTGGAGCACGATCCCACATTGTACCCTGAACCGCTCAAGTTCAAGCCAGAACGTTGGCTGGAGACCAATCCTGATTCTGCGGCCATGAAAAGATCATCTGTAACATTTGGCACTGGCACTCGGACATGTTTGGGACAGTTCATCGCCCATCAAGTCCTTCGGAGGACTGTGGCGGCGCTCGTCTATAATTTCAGCATGACTTTCGCTGACGAATTGTCTGACGAGATGGGAGGCTACACGTACCTGAACACTTACCCCAAGAAGGGCCACGAAGGTTACCTAAAGCTTCATTTTCCCCCCAGATTTAGCCCCTGAAGCTATTTTATGTGGTTTTTTCTTTTTTTCTCTCGCGTTATAGCTGTAGATACTCATCGGACACCGGGGGGATTTTACCGTTTCGATAGTAATTGCTCATCTGTAGAAGCCGATAGAAAATTATATATAGAGCTTAAAACACCCCGAAGATTTAGGCTTGATCAATAATTGAGATCAGAACAGGAATGAGTAAAAATTGATTGTGTTAATTTAGTCCGCTTCAGATTCGGTCCAAAAGATAAAAAAGCAAGATGCTGACTGCTAATCGTGGGTTGTAGAATCAATCTAGCTGTCTGTTTCTCGTGAATTGTCTAGTTTCTCTCACGACTATTTCTAGCGAGAAGGGTATGGTGTATAGCTGCGCATTATCAATATGTTTAGATGGTTCTATGTACCGTTGAAGTAGTAGCACTCGCTTACGCAGGGGCCCAGGTGGTGGTGGGTCTAGATCCAGTAGTCGCCGATGCTTTCAAGTCTATACGTGCGGCCGCAACTTGCCGTCATATGCAGGGAGGATTGACTGCTCAGGTGGGGAAAGGGCAAAACACTCTGAAACCAAGTCAAATGAGATTGGTTGTCTTACCAATGTCTTATTTTGGCTCGTTCTCGGCAGGCTCTTCTTCCCGGCTCCGGGCCTGGGGGACTCCTATGGATGATCCTTTGTAGACAAGGAGACCTGTCGATCTTTGAATCCTTGACAGCATGCTGGCAGTTGGCCATTTGCGATTCGACCCTATAAACACCCAGCCGATTCACTCTATCCCTTCATGATCAACAGCCTATGTGATCAACGTGTCTACGATGCTATCCTACATCTTGACCGCACTGCTGGCCGCACTGGTCGTTGGCATGTGGCGATGGCTCCGTCCAAAACCCTATGCAGGCATTCCGTACAATAAGGAGTCCGCTGGCCGGATTTTGGGCGACGTCCCGCTGCTCGCACCGCTTATAGCCCAGACCAAAGAGTTCTCGGGCTCCATCACCGCGACTACCACTCGCCGCCTCGGCTCACCTGTTGCACAGCTACTCTTCCCAAATATCCGCAAGCCCTTGATTGTTGTCGAAGATGCTCGAGAGATCGAGGACATTATCCTGCGCCGCACCAAGGAGTTCGACAAGGCACCCACAACGGTTGACATTGTGTTGCCCCTCTTCCCTCACGGCACCGTTAGCCAGTACACTACGCCTGAGCTCAAGGCCCAGAAGCGCCTGTGGTCGGACGGCATGACTACAAGCTTTCTGCAAAGAGCAGCTGCGCCTAACATCCGCACCGCAACGCTCGACCTGCTAGAGCTTTGGTCTCTCAAGGCCACCAGTATCTATCAAGGTCGACCGTTTGAAGTGCTCGAGGACTTTCAAAGTACGGCTCTTGATACAATCTGGGCTGCTGTAGTAGGAGAACCACCCGGAATCGTTCGTTACGAAGTCACCAAACTGCAAAGTCGCGTTGCCGGTAAGACTGACATTGGAGAGCTAGAGGCTCCCCGTGGCATGTTCCTACGCGATGCAGTCGCCTATATTGCCCACGCAATTGCCACAAACTCCAACTCGCCGATACCTGCCTGGGCGAGCAGGCTCGAGACTTGGATGCCGCGCTTCCGCTGCTTCCGCGCCACCGTGAGTCGGGAGATTGGTACAGCCGTGGCCAAATGTGTTGACCGATATCAACGCCTTGGGAAGGGCATGCTCGATAACGATGAGTGTGACACGTGCATGATGGATCTCGTTCTCAGGCGGCAGATTGCCCAAGCCCAGAAAGCGCAACGGCCCATGTTGGATCCTACTAAGGACCAGCGTATGCAGGACGAAATGCTGACCATGCTTGTGGGGGTATGTATATTCCCCGTGGCCCTCTATCCTATGATTGTGCACCTGGTAAACAAGACTGAATGACTCTCACTCTAGGGCTACGATTCGACAGCCGACGCATTGTCCTGGTTCGTGCGCTTTATGGAAACCTACCCAGGCGTTCAAACCGAACTCCGCTCCGCCCTTCGATCCGCCTTCCCCGACACAAATCATCCATCCGTCCAGTCCATGCTCGCAGCAGACATACCCTACCTCGATGCCGTGTGTGAAGAGTGTCTGCGCCTGGGAGGTATCGTCAAGGCCACCATGCGCCAGGCTCTTGTCGACACCGAGATCCTTGGGTTTCCCATCCCCAAGGGTGCAGAACTGTTCTTGAACTACCATATCAACCTTCCCCCCATTCCCGTGCCCGAGTCTAAGCGGTCACGGGGTAGCCGAGCTGCAGTAGCAAAGATGGGAGACGGTTTGAACGAGAAGGCTGGCCAAAATCTCGATGTTTTTGAACCTAGGAGATGGCTCGTCAAGGATGAGAAGACCGGCAACGACAGGTTCAACCCATTTGCTATTCCGGCCCTACCGTTCGGTGGTGGGCCGAGAGGGTGTTTTGGTAAGTCGTGTCGCTGAAATAGCACGCCAGTCCACATAGAGTGGGCATAGTTGCTCTCTGGAAGATGGATGCTAACACAGACCGTAGGTCGTAAACTTGCCGTCTTGGAGCTCCGTATGGTCGTTCAGCTTCTCATTTTGAACCTTGAATTCCTTGAGCTGCCTGCTGAGTATAAGGGGCATGGAGCTGTGGAGAAAATCTTTCGGGGGCCAGACAAGTCATTTGTCAGGATTAAAGTATTGTAGGCAGTGAGCGATGGCATCACGTTCTATAAATTGAGCAAGTCTCTTTAAATATACACATCTACGCAATATATATACGACTAGGACCTAGGCAAAAAAGGCAAACAAAGCTGATCAAGGTACACCTCTCAACAATTGCCTCGCCTCGTAACATTCTATACATGTGTTCTTGCCTTCCTCGCTATGGTTTCGTATCATGCAAAGTTCCTGCGTTAAGTATTTCATACGGTTGAATTATGCAATGGCATATCGTCCATCAAAGAGTAACACTCTGGAGTTTGGGATAAAAATGGCGACATAGTTCTGATCACGCCTGGGTGGCTGAAATGAATCTTCACCTGTCACGGGAACGGATGTTTAGCATGGCTGTAGAGGCATTTAAGCACTGACTGGATATGTGCTGTCTCTGAGCGCGGCAGACATGCGTGCTTTCCCGAGAAAATGACAACAAGAAACAAACCCTAGCGTGGATGGCCATCTACCGATTTAATCCAATGGGAGTTCGTGTAGCCGTCGGCTATGTCTTGATCGGCTGCGTTGTTATATCCCCTTGCCGTTGACATAAGCGGAAGCTACTCTGTCCGTAGAGGCAAATTTGATTTCATCCATTTGCGGGTTCACAACAGCCGTTCTGAAGCGGTGCTTGTTTACAGGTGGAAGAAATGTGCACGCCGGTCAGGGGTCGGCATGCAGGAACCCCGCAAGCATTGCAGGACAGGGGAACGTTTCCGTTGCCGATGCGGAGAAGCCCAAGGAAAAGTGTCAATAGCAGTGCCTATAAAGCCAGTTCAAGGAGAGGTACGGCAAGTAGAACCAAACACCGTTCAGCCTAGTTGACTTACCTGTCAGGTTCATCCTTTGGAAATGCTCTCTCGATGTTTTCTTGCCGCCGGATTTGCAGCATTGGCCTATGCTGCAAATCCGACCCGGCTCTACGTTGCGTCATATGCCGGAACCGTATCGACTGTCGAGCTTAATAACGCTGGGCAGCTTGAAGTCACCACTACCGCGACGGAGTGTGCGCTGACTCCTTCATGGCTGACCCTTGACCAACGGAAAAAGCTATTGTATTGCACGGATAGAGACCTTACATCGGGCAATGGCACGCTCAACACTTTCAAAACATCATCGGACGGAAGGCTGGTGCATCTGAGCAGAGTTCCGACCATTCCCGGCACAGTCAGCTCAGTCACATATGGCAAAAATGCCAATGGCCTTGCAATTGCGGCCTATCAGACCTCGACTTTCCAGACATTCGACGTCTCAAATCCCAAAGCGCCGAAATTTCAACAAGCTTGGACATATACCCTCGAAAAGCCCGGTCCAGTGCTGCCCAACCAAGAAGCACCTCATCCCCACCAAACAGTGTTGGACCCGACCGGAAAGTACGTCCTCGTTCCAGATTTGGGCGCTGATATTGTGCGGCTCTTTGCCGTCGATTCGAAGTCACTGCTTCTCAAGCCGCTCGACCCTCTTGTGACGCTGCCTCCAGGTACTGGGCCCAGACATGTTGCCTTCCACGTTACAAAGGGCAAAAAGACATTGCTCTACGTCTTGGGCGAACTCGCCAACACCATCGCCACGTATGAAGTGACTTATCCAAAGGGCCAATCTCCGCAAGCGAAAGTGCTACAGTCCATTTCCACTTTTGGACAGGGAAACTCGGCTCCCAGCGGAACATCTGCATCAGAGGTCCAAGTGACGGTAAGTTTAATTAATCAATTTTTTTTTTTGGAAAGGGCAGGATGCTGACAGTTTGTAGGACGACGGCCGATTTGTCGTTGTTTCATCTCGCGGCGACAAGACTTTTACCCTACCAAACTTCGATCCCACAAACAGCACCGAGATCGCATCCGACTCGATCATGACTTTTGGAATTAATTCTCACGCCGGTACACTGGACTTGTTGCAGGTCTTTCCGTCCGGAGGCCGAGTCCCGCGACATTTCGAGATCAATAACGCTGGTACTCTGGTTGCTGTCGGGCTTCAGTCAGACGCGCGTGTCGTCCTTATTGATCGCGATGCGAAGACTGGAAATTTGAAGGGCTTTAAGGCAGATATTACCATCCCTGGAGAAATTGTTGCCGCTATTTTCGACGAGTAGACAAATCTAACTTAGACCATGTTAGAAATAGCAAAGCTTCACAGCCTTGACCCAACGAATGTGATTGGAGTCTTAAAAGCCATGGAAGAGGCATTAAATAAAACGGAAATCGCTCTTTAGGCTACACAAAATCCGCAATAAATGTAGACTTCCTCAGACAATGCTATATAGCGCCTAGCTTTCCAGGCGCATCACACATCTCATAGTAATGGCCCGCAGCTTGGCTGTTAATTGGCCCTGTGGGCATTCAGCCTTCTGCTTATTATTCGGTGACACCGTTAAAATTTATATAAGGGGCGGCTATCTCGATCTCTGCAATGGATTGGAGGTAACACCGGAATCTATGACTGATCAGATAGAGTCCGAAGTAGGTTTTGTAACACAAAAGATCAGCTTGTGGTTTGAATAAAGATCCTGTCGCCATGTAATAGACAGGGAAAGCTTTCTTATACACTTCTCTACGATAATTTTAAGCGCAGCTGCTTGGGAGGGGGGAGTCTAGCGTGATTCAACTACAAAGCACAGCGTGGTTGGAACAGGGGCCACGACGGTGCAAACCAGTTCGCGTCGCTCACCAGCCAGAAAACATTAGAACTCAGTGCCAGATAAAAGGCTACCTAAGTAGCTAGACTTATGTCATAAGCATGGTAGCGAGCTATTATTACATGTGATTCTTATTAGGCAGCAGGCTCCTACAAATACCAAACTCCTAAATCCGAGTCTAAAGTTAGGCAGCTTGACGCCTTATAGCCTCTAGACCGCATATTGCAAAATACACGTCATAATGGAAATATTGATATCGGCCAGGTTTTTAGTACAGCATTTACTATAAAGCTAGTTCTTCCTAGGTGAGGGAAAGATTATTTCCTCTTATATTCTCATTTCAAGATCTGTTCAATCAGCACACGATGACAGATAAAACTGAGCCTGAGATTGTCTTGTACGACCTGGCCTGCACTAAGAATGTGTGTTTTTCTCCAGTCGTCTGGCGCATCCGCTTGATGCTCAACTATAAACGTATCCCTTATCACACGATCTTCCTCGAATTCCCAGACATTGAGCCCACCCTCAAGGAGCTGTGAGTTGTCTACGCTGCTTTTTTATTCGCCTCTTCTTTCTTCGGTCTTCATACCCATGACTGTTAGGCGTCATGAACGAGTCCTCTAACGAGTTAATTCTTCCCAGCGGCATCGCCTGCTACGACTCGGCTTCGGGATCTAAACATAAATACACTGTGCCAGCCATCTACCATGTGTCTACCAATACATACATCATGGACTCACCAGCCATCTCCAAGTTCCTCGAATCAACCTACCCAAGCCCGCCGGTGCCACTGACGTCTGAACTGGGCCGCGAGATTGAAACCAAAGCGCGCAGTACCATTGCTCCCACCTTTGCCACTTCAGTAATGCCGCGTGAGATAAACATCCTGTCTCCGCGGTCGAAGGAGTACTTCCGGCGCACGCGCGAGGCCCTCATTGGACGCCGGCTTGAGGACCTATGCGCTGACTCCGAAAAGGAGGAACAGACCTGGGATGCCGTGGCGGATGACATGCGTGCCGTCGGTGCGTTGATGCTGACGCACAAGGCTGAAGGTCCATTTGTGCTAGGCGCTCAGCCAAGTTATACCGACTTTTTCATCGCAGGAAGTCTCCAGTCAGCCAGGATGGTAGATGAGGCTGTGTTTCAGAGGATTATCAAATTCTCTGGTTTTAAGGAGGTTTATGAGGCATGCCTCCATTATATGGATAGGAGAGATTGAGTTAAGGGCATGAGCTGTGAACATTACTTTGTTGCTAAGTGAATGCAAAATAAGATAGGTCAAGGATATCAATGTACAGCATCGGATACATCTATTATCGCTAGTAATTAAA
The DNA here is from genome assembly GCA_027569935.1 of Clonostachys sp. G952. Lineage (NCBI taxonomy): Eukaryota > Fungi > Ascomycota > Sordariomycetes > Hypocreales > Bionectriaceae > Clonostachys > Clonostachys sp. G952. Next base: position 121,890 of record JAPDLB010000075.1, on the reverse strand, counting down.
GTAACGGCCCCGGGTCGGTGGCATTTAACTCATTCCAAGTGTCTCTATTAACTCCGCTATATATTATATTTGGCCAGACCGGTCTAGTTCTGGCTTGAGCATGTATATTCTGACCTGGTTGATCGGTTGACGCCTAGACAGCGACTAAGGGCTAAACTTAACAGTCCGCGGATTGAAAGTATGACAATGTCGAAAGGTTGAGCGGCTGAGATTAAAAATTAGACTGGTAGCTTTATCAAAAGCACGTCGTAGTGTAAAGAGAAATTCAGTTCTCCTGCTGATTCCTCTAATGTCTAAAGATAATAAGAGATAGGGCGTGGAGCAAACGGAGGTTGGTATTTATCAACTTCCTGGACCGATTCAGCTGGCTCGTCATAATCGTATACGTTTGAAAGTGCATCCATTAATGTTTCAAGGTCCGTCGTTTCAAAAGGGTTAACCCAGCAGTCATAATGAGTTTCGGTTTGTGGAGTGTTAGGAACTGTCAAGGGCGGAGAAGAAGGAATTTCGGGTATTATTTGAGTTGGTGTGTCTAAAAGATAGGCACTAGGTTGAGATTGTTCTATCAACGGTTAGTTTCTCTGCCAAAACGAGGTATTTAGGCTGAAGTGTACACATACTCTTGAGAATGCTCCTGGGAGCCATTCCAGGCTTTTGAATTGTCCCAGTATCCTGTGTTTGAACAGATGCGTAATTCCTGTTCATGTTGAATGATGGAGGCTCTGGTGTATCAGGCTCCGGTGTATCCAGGGCTTGATAAATATCTTCACGGCTCAAGTTCGGTTTCGCCATATCCGTGCTCCAAGTCAGAGAGGGCGTTGTCTCGGGCACTGGAGACTTGAGTGGCTCATTGGTAAGCGGCAACTCCGCCTCAAAAGCGGTGTTAGGGAAACCAGTCGCCACGGCAGACTTGGGGCGGAAAAGTCCAGAGAGAGTCCGAGACTTTCTCTTCATGCCGTTGCCCACCTTGCGAAGCATCGAGGATGCCGACGCTGGTGTTGCCATAGATGATGATGCTGCAAGGTGATCCACTGATTTGCTGAAGATCTTACGACCATAGATTCCATGACCCGAACCATTGGGCGGTTGAGGTCTATCTTCATTGCGCGCTTCATGAGCAGCCCCCTGGTCTGTGGGTTCAATATCATGGCCATCATTTGCTATATCAGGATGTTCCCCGAGCAGCTCCATGCTGCCAGCTGAGAGCACCTTTCGAAGCCTCGAACTCTTGGCCTTCCCGTCCAGTTGCTTGGGACCCATTTCGGCCGTAGGACTGCCACATGTGATAGAATTCGTTCGGCTATGATTGGCTAAATCGTTCGATGCTGTCGCTGGTCTTCCAAGTGGAGACGAGGTGTACGTCTTCGCGGGGTTGTGCAAGTAAGTGTCTTTCATGTCGGGGTGCTTGGGCGATGTTGGACTGATGACAGACTGGAGCAAATTCTGTTAGCAAGCATAGATAACAGTAGGTGACATTACAAGGCAGCTTACCGAGGGCCTCGAGAGGCTACTCTGGTTAGAAATTGCGCTGTCAAAACTACCCTTATGAGAGTGACTTGGTGAGGAAGCGTTGACAAAGTTATGAAAGGCCCTCTCCAACTGCATGACCGTAATTTGTAATTGTTGGAGCTGCTCGTGGTCGCTCATCACCGGAGGCTGTTCTGGGGTTTGAGTCTCTCGTTGTGGAGTCTGTTTTGGCACGTGGTGGGGGTTTGTTTCCAGTGCAGATGGATCCTGGGGTTTGTCCTTTTGGGTCAAATACGTAGGCGATTGTTGGTATTGGGCTGGTTCTGGAGTCCGAAAGGCTCTCTCCAACTCCATGACAGTGGTTTGTAATTGCTGGAGCTGTTCGCGGTCATTCACCACTGGAAGGTGTTCTGGGGGTTGAATCTCTCGCTGTGGATTCTGTCTCGGTACGTGCTGTTGATGGGTTTCTGATGCAGATCGATTCTGGTTTTTGTCTTTTTGGTCCATATGTCTGGGTGACCGTTGATGCTGAACTGGTTCCGAATTCTGGGGCTTTTGCGTAGTTTGTCCAGACAATTGCTGTTGAGAAGATAGCCCTGATGTTTGGACTTTTTGTTGTTGGCTTTGACTTTTTGGAGGTTGTTTTACAGGTTGAGCTTTTTGTACTGTTTGCTCAAATGGGGGATGATGTTGAGAGCGTTGCGGGTTTTGCGTCGCCGGGAGTTGTTGAGACCGCTTTGGCGTCCCAACACGCTGGGGAACTTGTTTTGGGGGCAATTGCTGATGTGGCCGTTCTGGACTTTGAGCCCGCTGTGGGACTGTTCTCGACACTTTCTGGTGGTGGCCCTGCTCCGTCGTCTGAACCACGATCTGTGGTATTTGGCCTGGTGTCTGTTCCTCTCGCGGCCTCTTACTCATCCTTGATGGGTCCATTGCTAACGGCAACGCGGCGTGTAGACTGACAGGCCGGTCCTGAGCCTGACGCTGGGGCCTGCTCCCTAATGTGGTCGACAAACTCTGCCTTGACCCATTGCTCATGAGATCCCCCGAAACAGAGGGGAAGATAGCACTCTGGGTTCGAGTACGGTCTGTGGGCGGACGTGTTCGGGGCTGGAGGCTTGGCTGAGAGGATGAGATATCAAGCCTTGACGGAGACCCTGGTCGAAATGCGGCTGTGAATTTTGGTGAAGGGGATGAGAGAGCGCTCAGCCATGGTGGGCTTGAGTGCCGCGGACTGGGAGACGCAAATTGCTGCTGTCTTGAAGCGGTCACACCGCGATAGCTAGAGATGGTCGGGCTGCCCATGGAGGGAGCCTCTGACTGCAAAGCCGACATGGTAAAAAGGCTGAGGGGCAATCAGGATCACAAACGGGCTTCCTGTAGATCCGGGACAAAGGGGAATTTGCCGGCAGCGACGTAATCGAGCGGGAGGGAGTGGATACTCTGAAGAATAACTGGGGAAGAAGCTCGCCGCGCTGGGGCGCGATTTGACAAAGAGCAAGCACACTTGGGAGGGGAAGGGAGGATATTCCCCGAGGAGAATTGGTTGATGAAGAGTCGATAAAGAGGGAGGGAGGTTGGAGAGATGGCAGTGCCATGAGAGGCGGTGGTAAGTCATCCGGCAGCTTGAGGCGAGCCCGATGTGATCTGCATCTTGGATACGAGGCGTTGGAATTTTCTGCGTTGAATACGAGGCCTGCTTGGATCCATTGGCTAGACCAGACTCCACCTGGTCGACTTGTAGGGATGTTTGTTCGCTGGCCCACGCAATGACACATGATTTATTTACATCTCACCATATTTGTGCGTTATTGGGTCTGGTTGCTTCTCCACGGAGTCTGCTGCCTTCGCTTCCGTCTGTTTCTGGCCGCACAGGGGCTGCGTGGCACATCGCGCATGAAGTAAGCACCATCAAATCCGGCTAGTAACTAATATCTAGGCCTCGCACGCAACTCCGGGGCCGCCGGAATACGACCGCCGCGTGTCGACACATTCATTCAGGGGAGGGTAGATGTGGGTTTAGCCACAGGAGGCTGAGAACGGTAAACGCCACACTTGCTTCACTAGTCATAACTACTTACCCTACAGTCATCAGCGCACATCACAAATTCAAGCTTAAAACAAGTCATAACGAGGGGATCTGTAAATATCTTTTTTAAAATAGTTCTCGTATGAACCCCCTTTCAGGATACTCAAGTATTGTCAAGCGCTGCTAATTGATTCTCGAATAATCGTGATGGCCTCATCCAGTATCCACAATCCGCCAGGGCTCAAGAACTGTACGAGAACCTTACAAAGAAGTCTCCCAGGCCAGAGACATACTGATATTCTTTTATCCTGTCCAAAGACAATCTGCCAGCCCAGTCTTTGCGCTTGTGAGAGAGATAAGGGCTGTATAATAACTTAACCAGATTCCCGAAACATGTTTAATAGCCACATCAAATCTAAATGTAAAAGCCAAGAGCTGTGGAGTCTTCCGTAGAATAATTATATTTATATTATTCCAAACTCTTTAGATCCCTGTCTAATGCCTTCATTCAGCGTTTACCACCAATTTTTAATGGCGTCCCGTTATGTACGAAGAGCTTCATGTTAACAATGTCCAACTAGCCACGTAGACAAAACTCCAGTTGTCACCTAGTTTTCGCTTGACTGGTTATGGCCTGAATCATCGTCACTTACGGTATTATTTCTTGAGATTCTCCAAGTTACTTGTATCCAAGACTTTCTACTGACTTGAAATACAACGGTCCCGTATAAAAAGATATAAAGATATTGTGGTCACACCTTACTCTAGTGGGTCTTAGGTTCTGGCCTGTCCAATGTGCTAAACTAGGCATTGTGTTTTCTTTCTTTCTCTTGGATTAGTCGGCCTTGCTACCGGCTGCGATGAAGGCGGCATCGAACCGAAGTATTCACAGCCAGTGTTCGACACCTATGCCCAGGTGATTCGACACTACATCAGAACCCACAAGTCCCTTGACTTTCTGACCTGGGCAAGGTTTTGGGATTTTCCTGCGGTTTTTTCATCACGGCTTCCCAAAATGGCTTCTACCATCTGAATAGAGAGTTCATAGCACTCGTATTGTGCATGATTATAATAGACAATTTCCTCCTGAATCCCGTTAAAGAGAATGAACACGGATAGCATGTAGTAACTAAAGTTAGAGGATGTGAAAAGCAAGAGCAAACACAACATATGCATGCCGAATATTGCAATGTGATAATTAAGAAATGTTTATGTGCTATTTATCTGATAAGGTAGATCTATCACTTCATTAATTCGAATATTCAGTTTGTACAAAGATGGAGCTGGAACCTGTTAGATAGAAATTTCTCCCTAGGTCTAATTCATAATGTTAGTTCATTGCAAGTATTCAGAGAAGAGCACAGCTTGTTGCCATCCATCGCTTACACTACAGGTCTTAGACCTCTGCCCAGTTTCAGCCATCACAAGATGTCAGTATTTCCTCATCGGGACGCGGCGCCGACTATTTGGTGAGCCGACAAAGATCGGGCTCTGCCTTTCCCCATTTGCACCAAGTGCGGGCGCACAATGTGGCCGGATGATAAGCCAAGTCGTTAGTCATTAACCGTTAACCATTCCGGACGATGAAACGGTGAAACGTCCGGGTCCACACTGATAGCGAGATAGACAAGGGTTATCCTCATAACCTGCCGGAAGCGCCTTCCTGGAAGGTTTCCTATTAGTCTCGAGCCTGTTCCGCCTCATTTTGCATCGTCCAGTAGAGCCATGCCAGTAATCAGCCGTACCCGCCGCGGGGGGAGGAACAAGGTTTCTAAGGCGTGAGTATTTTGTGCATATTGATCTTCAAAGTACATATCACTAATCAGATACAGCTGCAATCGATGTCGCTTGTTGAAGGCGAGATGTTCCGGCACGCAACCGTGTAACCGCTGCGAACGTCGTCATGAGTCTTGTCACTACGCAGTCGAGGAGAAACGAGTGACCATTACAGAAAGGTCCTCCATCCGAATTTTCCTTCTCGACTATCGGACTTTTTTTGACCTTGATGCTGGCACAGTTATCTCCGAGAATTACAAGGCCGGACCGGTGTCATCCAGCCCCTTTCCGGCTCAGACATAGACGTCGATGGCGGAACTGCCTTCCGTGATGTCCAAAATACCAATCACGCATCGTATCAACAGACTATCCCAACACCATCGGTAGCCCAAGCAAGCTTATCTGTCGCTAACGATAGTCGGGGCCGGGAATGCGACGCGACCGGAAGGCCTTCATCATCTAGCACCGCTGCTCGAAGAAGCCTGTCTCGGGGCGAGGCGTTAGCTCATGCTCTTGGGAATATTGACTCAGAGTCTGGATTTGGACAGAATCCACTGGCAAGCGAAGACTATGCCTTTGCGGCCGCAGCGGGACGATGCTGTAAGCCTCATTGCCCCAATCATGACCGTCAAGTGAAAGATAGCTGACTTGCGCCTAGGGTATATGGCGCCGATCTCATCATGGTCGTTCTGCAGACGTGTCTTGGCTCTGCTAGGCAAGTGCATCCCCGAGGCTGACGGAGACCAGTGGCACCGGCAAGACAAGGGCGCATACAACATGCAGTGGACGCCGTTGGGACCCAATGAGGAGGTCGATATTAGCAACTTGCCTCATCGAGACCACACGCTGTTTCTTATTGGTGCAGCCAAGTTCTATCTGAACAACTACCTAGGCCTCATAGACGAGCCCGAATTTACCAAAGGCGTTTATGAGCTCTACGAGGGACCGGCCGAGAAGGCAAACAGCTCGAGGACATGGTATGCCCATTTCCTCCTCGTCCTTGCATATGGCAAAGCCTACTCCAAAGGCAACAATAGTAAAGGCCCTCCCGGATCTCACTACGCGCTGCGAGCGATGACAATGCTTCCAGACATGTCGGGACTTTATGCCGACCCAGTTTTGGCTGTTCAGACCTTGACGTTGGCTTCTATGTGGTTCCAGTCCGTAGATATGAGAATCGCTGCTTACTACCATGTGAGTTTCCCAAGTTGTGATCCCTGATGTTGACATGGGACTCCTGACAATTCAGCCACCGGTAGATCAGCCAAGCAATGCGCACTTGTATCATGGAGGGTATGCATCGCCATATGCCCGAGCAAATCGTCGGGGCGAAGCAGTCGAAACGAGCATGTGTGGCTTTTTGGGCGATATACACCATGGAGAAGGAGTTTTCCTCTTCCATAGGAGCCCCCAGTGCTCTGCAGGATGAGGCTATCACGGCCAAGCCTCCTTCACAGATGAATAGTTCCGTTGACGCGGTGAATATGGAGTTGCATGTGAGACTAACTAGATTGACAGCACGCATCTTGTCTAGTAAGCCAACTTGCCCCTCTCTTTTTCCGACCTTAGAGTGGATAAGTATGTTGACTGTGTTACAGCGGTTTATGGGGTGGGAAGGCAGTTCGATAACACACTGATACCGAACACACAATCCATCCTCCGTGAGCTGGCTGAACTATCTCGGGACTTGACCGACGTGCTTAGGACCCATTTCCCCGGTACCTTTAGCAAAGCCTCACGGATGGCACATCGACTGGTCATTTCATATCACCATGCAAGTTTCTAACACTAGTCTTACTGACTGAACTAAACTAACATGTTTTGTAGTGCGTGGTCCTTTCTACGCGGCCGCTCGTGATGTGTGCGTTGCAAATGCATGTCGAGAATTCAGACACCTTCCCCCCAGTGGTTGTCCCTTTGACATCGACGGTGGCCTCACTCCTCAGTTCATGCGTCGAATCTGCGCATACGATATTAAACATGCTTCGAAGTTTAGACGAGGAAGGCTTATTAGGTATTAGCACGTGATGATATTGTATACATGGTCACCGAGAAGTTGACCAGTTGCTTAGACTCCTTCTTGCCCTTTCAACTTGACGCAGCGTATTCTTCAGCGTTTATCCTTCACCTCATCAAACTAATTAGCCCATCCCTTCTACAAGATCAGTCCTGGCCCCATGACATAGAATACATCTTCGATCGGATGATTGCGTCGGGGAGTGTAGTCGCACCAGTACGGAAACTAGAACTACAACAACTGGAGAATGCCATGGCTGCTTTGATACCCAGCACGGAGCAATCTTGGGGTCTCGCTCCACGGGCAGGTTATGTACAGGAACAGAACTTTGCAACGGATGATTATTTTCGAGATCCGTTCTGGCATACAATTGCTTCTAACGGAGTGTCTGGGCTTTTGCCGCAGGAGATTTTGGACTTGGCTGACCGGTTAGATGTAGAGGATGTGGCTTCCACGTCAAGTCAATAACCGGGATTGGTTCACATTGAGTCGGTGAATGGCTAATGATAAATCAAACCAATTTGTAATAGATTATGGCAAAAGCCAAGGAGTGCGAATTCAAAGTGGGAAGCCCTTTGCCAAGTCGCTCAACTTGACTTCTCGATGACACTCTGCAACCGGTTATGTGTATGAAGAATGAGCCGATCACTTGTGATGACTGAATGCGCCAAGGTTACGGAAAATGCCACCCGAAACTAATAATACTAGCACGATAAGACGATTGAGAATTACTCGTGTGACTTTCTGGGGCCGGGCAAACTCCATAAAAGTCCCGCCCAGGAACAAGGATCCGGAGACTTGGTCCGTGTGGTGGATCGCTGACATTGGGCATGTTATCATTGGTGATAAGACAGCAAATGGCCCGTGCGTTAATTAGGAGAGAGTGCTCATGATAATAAGTTCTATGAGAAGGATCGTGAGGCCTTGGGTACGAATATGGCGAAGTGTTCTGATGATGAGCCACAATCACTCCATTGCTGAAAGCTTGATCGCTTTGACTGACGTAGGCGGTCAACTGAACTAGTGTTATATACTGAATTCATTCAAGTTGCTTTCACTACAAGTAAAAAGCTATAAATTTTAATCAAATTGTAGTCGCAGCCTGCTGTGTCTTGGTACCCAATCTTCCGGACCCGTACTCATCAACGTGCAAGAATTCGGCAGGATCTTGATGATCAGCAACATATCCTACACCTCCAACGGACTTGTCTATATCTATGCATCAGAAACTTTGATCTATGAAATAAAAGCAATAAGTTGGGTAATACGTACAGAAACCAGCAAGACGGAGAATATCGTCAGGAAGCGAACGAATAACGGAGATTGGGGTGGAATGAACTTCGTCTTGGTCCTGGCGGAAGTAGTCTCTTTGCCTAAAAATCAGACGCAATCAGCTACTGATCAAGAGGTTTTATAATTGATCCAGGATTGAACTTACCCGAAGCAAGCAAATAGTGTGCGGACTGAATCAACCTCGCCACGTTCGCACTTGTTCTCGCCAGCTGCATGGTATGTCGCTAGATAATTCTTAGCAGAACGCTTACTGGTTGGTGAAAAATTGAGACTTGACTCACATCCAAGGGTGAAAAGGGCTGAGCCTGGCTCCATCTCAGCATATGTAACTTCTTCTATCTTAGGGAAACGGTTACTCGGCCAAAGGTGGCTTCCAGGGATAACTAAAGTGGCCTAATTTGCCATGTGAGTGCCCGATAAGTCATTGATAGCGGAGAAAGACATACCCCGTTCTTCTTTGTGCATCGAGAGCCAGCAATGAGACAGCCGATCATGGGGGTGAAGAGGGGGTTATTGGGGTCGGGGTTGCTCTGAAACTTGATTTCGTCCTATTGACCATAGCATTAGCCCCCGTTTCTTTCAGTTTATTTGCATGTTGCGGAAGAACCCTACGCGATGGAGAGGCTGAGGCTTGGCTCCAGGCTCCAGGCGGAGGCCAGCGGTTGTGGCAAGCATGTAACCGCTCTTGAGTGGGAGGTACTTGTCTCCTGTAATCGTGCTTCGCTCATCACTGCAGTCCATGTTAATGCATAATCTCTCATATAAACGCAAACGGAGTAATGCTGACCTCAAAAACTTGTCCATGATGCCTTGCCACACCTTGAGGCGCAGGACTCCGCTGATGAACGTGGGCATCTTTCCTAGGAGACCCTATGCTTGGTGAGAATTCAGGGTCTTAAATAAATTCAGGTCAGACGTACGTAGACACGTTGTGTGCCCTCGGGGAAGAAATCAGCACCCAGCTCACTGTGCGATGTGTTCCCTTCAAAAATCTTCTTGCGCGCAGCAAATTCGTGGTTGACTGAAATTAACCACGTGTCAGTGACTTCCAAACGAGATTGATATTGTTAGAATTGTGGTGAAACACACTTCCGTCCATGGCTTCCTTCAGCAGCTCCGGGGTAAGGAAGTTGGATACGATTACTCCTCCATCACGAGCAACAATCTCGTACATCTTCTCCAGAGGTTCCGAGGAGTCTATGGTGACTAAAGAAGGGACCGCCATTATGATTGTGAGTTGAAAGGTTTGATTAAGAATTGCGGATATGACACAGAAGATGTCTGGATGTTGATGATTGTGAACTTGATAGCACTTGTTGTGTTAAGTCATATCGCCGAACCCGCGATTTAAGATAGGTAACAAATCGACACGATTTCCGATCTCGGACTATAGATTAACGGAATAAGAAACCGTCAAGGTGCAGGTATCATAGTGATAAACGGAACCATGGTCCGGAAAAGAAGTGCTGGACCATGTGAATCAATGAACAAAGAAACCGGGCCGGGGTTGTGCGAGGCATAATTCTGGGTTATCTTTTACTGATATCTAAAGGCTACTAGTTGTTGGCTTGAACCTCAAGATAGTGTGTGAAGGCGTCAATGTGTTACATATTGGATCATTATCAACTTTACCTTTGAGTACGCGTGCCACCTGCACGCTGACGAGTGGAGTGATGGGTATAGATAGGTTGATAAGTGAGGGCTTGTTCCAGCCCTCCAGGAGTACAGTTCCGTCCCCACGGACCAACCTTCCGCCAATGGATATCTAGTGGATATGGCTAACGACAGTATACCTGTAGTAATCAGGAGTGTGTGTGGATCGCAGGTGGAGTTCGCGGGGATATGTACAATGATAAGGTTGTCTGGGGTCAAAACAGGGAGCTTGGTAGGTGCCAATCACTAGGTGGTAATTGTACTACAAAACTCCAAAGGTTCCTACGCCTCGATGTTTTTCCTTTTTCGAGAGCTCATCACAGCAGCAGCAAGTTGTCTCTTCTCACATCGTCTTCCCATACTGCAACAAGCTATGGCCCCTGATCAGCCTGAGGCCTTCAAGAAGGAGGCTGACATTAACTGTTCTGAGTCCATACGAAACGGAGAAATTGATCTTGTGAGTCTGAATGACCTATCCCACTCTGATCCCCAAATGTTGATTCCAATTTGCAATGACAGCGAGGTGCTTCCATCAACGACGGTACAGTCGACCAGGTGACTGCCCTTGAACTGGCAATCAACCATCGACGTTTGAATGCACGACAAATCCAGCTGACCAGTATTGCCGGCTCAATTGGAGCGTGAGTCTTCATGCATAATAAACCTTAGACGTCATGACTCTAACATGATGACAACACAGAGCTTTGTTCGTTGCTATTGGATCAGGTTTGACTGGTGGCCCTCTTGCACTTCTTCTTGCATTCCTATTTTGGGCAACTGTCGTCTTCAGTGTCGCCAAGTGCCGTAAGAGATCCCCATATCTCATGAAACATCTTGGAATATGGTTTCTCACGAAGTCTGGAACAGAATACGAAATCGTCACACAGTATCCTCTCGATGGCTCATTCATTCGTCTGGCAGGCCATATGGTCGACCCCGCCTTGGGTGTGGCTGTTGGCTGGAATCACTTTGCAAGTTCATCCTTCTTCTTGCTCACTCACTAATATTTTAGCTAACAGGATTGATCTCTCTAGTTTGCTCAAACGTCCTACGTAATCTTCGAGTGCACAATTATCAACTCGCTTGTCCAGGTTTGGGGTTACGATCAGTCTCCAGCTATCCTCATTACAATTTCCATTGTACTCTATATGGCCATCAACATCTATCGTGCAGATCTGTTTGGAGAAGTTGAATGCAAGTCGTAGTAATTTGCTACTATGGTCAAGAACTAGGTGCTAACGAGGACATATTTAGTTTGGCTGGCTCTTGGCAAAATTTTGTTGGCAACTGGACTGCTGCTATTCACTTTCGTCGCTATGCTAGGCGGAAATCCCCTGAACGAGTGAGTCCCTGGCCATATGGGACATTTTATTAATGCAAGATCTGACTTATCGCCGCTTCTAGCCGATTTGGATTCAGGCACTGGAAAGACCCTGGCCCATGGAAAGGTGAGACTGCCGGGGAGCAATTGATGTCTTTCGTCAATGGAGTCAACGTTGCTGGGTTCGTCATGGCTGGCCCGGAGTACATCTCTAGTAAGAACAACATTTCCGGACCCATTCTATCCATCCTCTGACAGATTGGACCTATAGTGATCGCGGGAGAGGCCAAAGACCCTCGACGTACCATTCCTAGAGCTTTCAACACCATCATGTACCGTCTCGTGTTTTTCTTCATTGGAGGAGCGCTTGCTGTTGGAGTAAGTCATGTGTAATTCAAGAAACGATATCCAGCAAGCTAATGGAAAACCAATCTAGATTCTTGTTCCTTATAACGACCAGACGTGGGTATCTATTCACTCTTTTCTGATGAGATCAATCGGCTAACAAAGCACAGCTTGACTGGTGGAGCTGACACCTATGCTGGTGCTTCACCCTAGTAAGTTATCTTAAAACATAAACCTGAAACATCATGCACTTACCTATCGGTTCCTTATATAGCGTGATCGCAGCGGTTAGGCTGAAAATTCCAGTCCTGCCTTCTATCATTACAGCTGCTCTGATTACTAGCATTATCTCCGCTGGAAATGCGTACACCTTTAACGCCTCTCGCAGCCTGCACGCTCTGGCACTTGAGGGACAAGCACCCAAGTTCCTGCGGAAACTCAACAAGCAGTATGTCTCATGAGCACGCAAAACCAAAAAATTGCATCTAACCTTGATCTAGTGGTGTTCCTTATATGGCCGTTATCGTTGTCATGGTTCTGGCCTGTCTGTCATATCTGGCGCTTAGTTCAGGAACTGCAAAGGTTTTGAACTGGATTTTGAAGTGCGCTCGCCCCCTCTGTAATTTCCATGGTGCTCAATGCTGACAAGATTTCGTTTAGTTTTTGTACCGCAGCCACGATGCTCAACTGGGCCGTCATGTCATTCACATACATTCGCTTCCACCACGCAATGAGAGCGCAGAACATTGACAAGAAGTCATTCCTACCTGTTGTGTCACGACTACAGCCGTATGCCGGATACTGGGCATTCTTCTGGTCCTTCTTCTTCCTCTGGTAAGTTGACAGCGTGTCTAAGGACTTGGGAAGCTTTTTACCGACGAGGAGTCCTTGTTTGTCCAGTTTTGGGCTAAGATTTAAAACTACAGGGTCCAAGGCTATGCCGTGTTCCTGGATGGCAAATGGGAAGTCGCTACATTTGTCTTCAACTATGGCATTGTAAGTTTGGAACCTGCGATTTGTCTCTTGAGCTATACTGACTATACTGTCATTGCAGATAGGACTAGCTACTGTCATCGCGATTTTCTGGAAGATCTTCAAGCGCACAAAGTGGCACAAGTCCAAGGATGTTGACCTTCACAGCGGCCTGGAGTTCTTCGAGGCTTTGGATGAACATTACCGCCAGGAACGGGAGAACGACCCTCCTTCTAAGTTCGGCAGAGCTTTAGAAAAGGTATTTTAAATTTGAGTTGATCAAATGACCTGACTTCTCAAAGTTGAGTCGATTTAACCCTAAGTACATCAAGGATGTCGTTGATGCTACTCAGGATGTGCTTACTGGAGGAGAAGGGCAGTAATTTAAGGGCTTCAACGCATTGATTGGAAAACCTTATTAAAAACTACCTTGAATTTCTTCCCAAGGGTTGGGCTATTTAACCCCATTTTATATGTTTCCCCCTTAATCCAAAGACTTTATTGTTTGCTTCAAAATATTGCTATTGCGAGTGGCATCTGGGAAACTACCTGTACCTCAATCTCTACCCTGAAGAGAAACCCAATGTGACCACGATTGAAAACTATCTAGAGTCAGGAGGGCTAGTTCGTTCAAACTGCTCGGGATTAAAACCCAAGGACGACGAACGCCTTTATCGCCCTTGTTTACCTATTTGGTGATAATGTTTGGGTAACGGTTGTTTTTTGGTTTGGCTAACTTGTAGGTCATTTATGTTGCGTAGGAGGGAGAAAACAACATAGCCTCCGTGCTAACTACCTGACTTGTTTGCTGGTGGTTGAACCTACGACGTTCCAAATGGGCTATGGGACGGACGGCTCAAGCCTTTGTGCCCACAATTTACTCCAGGAAAAGGATATGACGAGATGGGTACTGAGGGACCGAGCCAATACTCCCCAAACGTACCGCTCGAGGACGATGTAGGTTCTTGTGTCGTAGCAGGGTTGGCTGCCGATGAGGCTGATCCTTCAGAACTTCCAAAAAGAACCACTAGTGGGTCCCTTGTTTTGCAAAGGGCTTGACTGTTGAGGTATTCCTTTTCGTAGACCCTCTGAATAGGCCATTGGAAGGTACCTGGGATGTTGATGTATGTGTACATGGAGGTAGAATTAATTGATGCAATTCGATATTCGTTCCACGCGTATGGAAGAGATGTCTGACCCATTTTACAATTCAACAAGAGCCTGGTGCTACCACTTCCAAGATGGTTCTGGATACGATATGTATTTAGGTATCACGTTATTTGGTCAATGTATGATAACCCCAAGTACGCCGACAAGTCTTGGAGAGCATGTAGAGGAACTGTTTCCGGGCACGTGACTCCCTCTGCACCTCTCCGAATCGCGCGTAATTTCTCAGGCCAACACTCTCCTCAGGCAGAACTCTTGAGAGGCAACTTCTAACTTCTCACAAAGAAATCACCTGCTACTTCCTCCATTCTTCCAACTTCTCTGTTGCGTTTCATTCATGCAAAGACTACCTGCGATCCATACGCTGCACCCTTTCCGTCTTCGGTCTTGAAGATCTCTAATTCTCAGGCGACTGGCTTACTCACTTCTTCCCATCCCTCGAAGCCCGTCTTTCGGCCCAAAAAAATCATTCAACTCCCCGATTGTTCCAATGGCTTCAGACGAAATCCAAGAGCCCTCGTCCATTAACTCGAGAAAGCGACCAGCCCCAGACGAACACCCTCCCGCCTGGGATCGAGAGTTATGCCAAAGATACCCATGATACTCAGAGCAAAGTCAACCGGTCGTGATGAGAATCTTGTCAAGGCTGCCCTCCAGACCGCGTTGCCCATGCCTTCCCTGCCCTTCCGGTCAAGAGCACCGATTAGAGTATTTAAGGAAACGCTATCTTTGTCCTCAATTTCATTACCCAGTAGTCGGATTGTAACTTTCCCGAGGTTGTCTCTCGGTCTGCTCTGTAATATATCGCAGTTCTTATGTGTTATGTTTAACAGGCTTCTCATCTCAGAGATGGCAGCCCTCCTTGGCTCCACCTCGTGGACTCCAGCAAAGCTCACTGTTTGCAGCACCCAGTCACCGTGCGGCCACGAAAAGAGGCAGTGGCACGATGGCGGAGCGATAGCCTCCTGTAGAGTCCAGGCATGGTGAACCCACCTCGTCTCCTCGTCAATAGCAACGAGTCTTGACAATCCTCCGGGGATGATCAAGCACGTCTTACACAGGCTGTAGACATTGAACATGTTCTGAATCTGCCAGTCTTTATTATTGTTATTCCCTTGTATGATGCAAACCCCATCAAGCCAAATAAGAGGGCAGTTGAGTGTCAGCGCGGCGTTGCACGCGATCCGCAGCATGTCGATAGATATGGGATCTGCGTTGGCAGTATTTTTGATCTTCATGACTGGGCCAGGGTTGGGAGAAGCATCCGCGCGCAAACCTCCTTGCCAGACGTACGATATAGCCATATAGTACGACTCTGGTAAGTCGGGAAGCTCCAAGATTCGGAGGGTACCCTTTTTACAAAAGCTTTCGCAGTCAATGAAACGGAATCGGCGCGGTGGTACCGAATCCATAGATACAGGCCGTTCCATAATCTTCTCAATGGAAATCTCGAGAGCACAATCGATGGCTCCGATATCACCGCCCTTAAATCTGAGTGCTCGACTTGCTGCGCGCAGTCTTCCCCCTTCTTCTTCTGCCATTAGGCCGGCGGCTTCTTCAAAACAAGCAGCTGCCATATTGGTCACCTTTAGGGGTTCCTCAAGCCCTCCTCTAAACAGTCTCTCAGAGTGTATTTCGGCGAGCTTCCTCAGCTCTGGTACTCTAACAGTTGCCTCGCGGAATTGCGGCATTTTCAAAGCAATCTCCCGCAAGCGAACGGCGAATTCCAGCAGCCTTTGCGAATGTTCTACACCATGCGAGAGCACATGTCTCGCCCGTGCATAGTAAGAATCGCTCATGGCCATCAAGACCTCGGCTTTGACCGTATCATTATGCTGGAATCTGGCGAGCGTTTGTTCCCCAGTGAAGAATGCCCGGAACAGCCAGTGACCGCTGTTCTCGAATGAGCGCGATTTTGCAGCCGTTTCTCTATGATGACTGAGCAATGCCTCATCACTCATGCCCAAGATTACCGCTGTTTCTTGCTCGATTTCCTCTCCAGAAGCCCTCGGTAAGCCAACGGCTGCTGATTGATTTGGCAATATCATGGTCCGTATCTGTAAGGAGTTGTCTATCCTTTCTATCCATGATAAGTTGCAGCACTATATCTGAGTAGTAAAGGTGTGTTTCGGAAAAAAACAAAAGAGGTAGTAGTCTGAGCAGGGGTTGTAGTGGGTTGATAATACTTATTGCTGGGGTTAACAATCTTATGTTTTGCGTGGCTGCTATATGACACTTAAATTAGCCGTCAGCTTTCAGCTGTCTTAAACCAATAATTTGTCACTTCAAGCCAGTCAGGTATTCGATTATCTCAGCAGGCTTCATACAGTTACGATCAATGTCAAAAATCCATTATTGGATTATTTGCTTAATGCAAGACTTTATTACGCCTAATAAAGCTGTAAATTCGTACCCTTTGGTGGATTACCTAGTCAGGAATTCTTGCGTATAAAAACGATACGCACTTTCATATGTCCGTCACTGAAATCTAGACGAGTAGACGCGATCGCATCTCAGTCGAGCATTTGTTTTCGTATTGTTGTCCACTTTGGTAGCCATTCTACTTAATGGGAGACTTCAGTAACGTCGGGCCTATGACCATAGCCATCGCGGGTCAAGCTTCAAGCGAACAAGTATCGATAGTAGACGTGAGATCATGCATGGCAACTGCTCGACAGCAGGCATGTTCTTCAGTGCAACACGTATTGAATTGATGGCGTGAGCGTATAATTATGTTCAGTCGACGCCGCATTTTTACTTCGTGACCATTGAAGGCAGCAAGGATTAAAAGTGTAGCATTGGTTGCTGTATTTGACAATCACCGAGTTGGCTTTGCCACAGAGGATTCATTTATCGAGTGGGACCTGACGAAACGATTAATAAGTCTTAAATTACTGAACAGCTTACTTGACTAAATATAGTACAGAATATCTACTCCGTTGAGTATATAGCTATTATACGCAATATGTAGACCAACTTCATATGCTATGTTCTGATCTATATCGCTTGAGATTATAACTCGAATGAAGTTCTGCAGCTTCTTTTTATCTACATGCTATTTGGTAGAGTTTGGCATGATCTTTCTTCTCTGAGATGCGCCATTGTCCTCATTTTATAGTGCCCATGGATTTGGTGATCGAATCCAGCATGTGGTTTTGTTGCTGTTGTACCGGGGAAATTAAAAAAAAAAAGTAACCATCAATTACCCGTTCAACAAGTACAATAGCCATATAGTCGGTAATGGGATAATAAAGAGAAATTCTCATACCCCTAAGGATTTTGATCAGGCAGTTAGTAGGATCATGTGCTGGGCATTCCCTTGGCAGAGTGGAATGAATTAGCAGCACCAAAGTTCATCTGCCTCTACAGTAACCCAGGGCTCGTATATTATCTCAAAGCATGCCAGGTTGTACCAGGGGTTGCGTGGGTCAACACAGGCCAGCGGGATAGCAACGGATGGCCACAGTTTGCCTCAATCTAGTTTGTCCTGGGATGTGGGAGCGTTGCATTTAATTTGATTGAGACTTGGCGCACCTGTGCCTTGCGTCGAAAGGTCTTTTGGACTATTAATCTGTCAAATTACCTCAAAGTATACCATAGAGTTGACAAATAAGGGAAAGAATACACGACCTCGATAATACCTCAACTACTATATAATGAACCGTCCATTCCCGCCATAGCTCAGTCTTCGAACAGCCAGGAACAACTACGATCAGCCTCTATCATAACGACGGAGTCTTAAAGCGAGTTCAAAATGGTCAACTTCCTCTTCGCGGCAGCTACATTCGCCTGCCTCCTGTTTTGTGTCTCTGCCAACCCCATTCCTGAAAACGAGAAAATCATTCAAACTACCTCAAACTTGACATATTACGACAATTCGTATGTCCGGCTCTTTTCGGTAAATAATCATCCCAGAGATTTTCAAATTGAGCGAAGAGTAGTTCTCAAACGAGACTCTCTCCAAGATTGAGCCGTATATTCCCCCAGGCTCACCATCCAGCGGAGAGGCAGACAAACGCGACTATATTGAGGGACCGGATGACCGCGTCCTCTTTCCAAGCACTTCCTTTCCCTACGCATCGGTTGGCAGACTCTAGTGGTCCAATGGCGCCGTGTGTTCCGGCGCATTGGTCGGTCCTCGGCATGTCTTGACTGCCAAGCACTGCATCAAGAGTGGCGTAAGTGGAAAACTTGCTCCTGGTTTTGACCAGCTGGGCTATGGTGATGTAACGCACGTTATTACCATTGGCGACGAGGCGACGGGTGACTGTCGCCACAAGGGATATTGGGCTGTCATCATCATCAACAAGCGTCTAGGTGACGAGCGAGGCTACTTTAGTGTCAAGACTCCAGACAAGTCCAAGATTGGACAAGTCGGTTTCGACCACATGGGCTACCCAGGGGATAAGGACAATACGATGAGGCCATATCGCCAGAACAACAACAAACTCTTGGACAAGGAATGGAGCTGTGATGGAAATGGCCCATTTTGGACTGATACTAACCTTTATGGTGGTCAGTCCGGCGGCCCATTATGGGAGACTCTGGATAGTGGTAGGTATATTTGGGGCGTCCTTGCTGTAGGTCAGGCAAGCAACGGTCGGTCTTGGGCTGGGTGGGCTTGTGGAAGCAATATGGTCTCAAATGTGAATCGCCTGCTTAAGGAGTTTGCTTAATCTATCATCTGGGGATCAGAAGAAAATCGTGGAAATGGCCAACAAATTAACGAAGTGGGAAATCCCGATATCTTTTGGTGCGCAAACCTCTGCTAGTCGCCATGGCCGGAATTGTACGAGGGTGGCGGAAGATGCCGAGATAGATTGAGGAGGCTTCGGAAATACACGAAGAGCCAGTCGCAGGATGGCAACATGGTCTAGAGTTGATATTGTGATTTGATTGATCTTTGTTCCCTCTAACCCCTTAAAAATCCCCTTCTTGTTCAAGCGCAAGATATTGAGCAATATGTAAGTTATTTCTTATTCATCCTTGTATATTCAACCAAACTATCCAGCCAATTTTGATGTCCCAGCAGTATGGGGTTCGGTTTCTGCTTAGCTAACCCAACCGCTGGCTTGCCAATCTGAGACTCTTGCGTCAAAATACGCACTACACCCCATTCAAGATCCTCCACTATCCAAGCATGGTAGACATCCAGCGATGTATTTTCATCTCCATCTTGCCAAGCTCGCCAGGCGATACGACCGGGCGAGTTTTCAGTCGGAGCTACAGACTCAAGAACCTCAGCTGGGAGAGGCTCGAAACCGAAAGTAGAAAATTTGAACTTATCCCCCTGTTTAAGAATAGACCCAGATGATGGTGGTGTGATTCGGGAGCAATTATCATAGTATGATTCCCATTGATTGATGTCGACAAGGAAGGGCCAGACTTGCGCGGCGGTAAGGCCCTTTACGATGACCTCATTAGATACATAATTATCTGTTGTGCCTGGAAGGTACTTCTCAGGCCAAATGATGTCGGAAGGCATTATAGAAATTGTGATAGTCAACAGTTGATTTGCTGGATAAAGGCTGCGATGGCAATTAGATGAGGATTGGAGACTTCGTTACTCTTCCAGCGCGGGGTAATCTCTGTATTTATTCAGTTGACCCAAAGTGCTTTGCTTAAGTACTACTGCTTGATAATCAGGGTGGATTCGTGTCGGATTCAAACGAATACGGCTAGTGATAAGTGTATATTTGGGTTAATGGTGTTTGCGTCTTGAATTGATACTGTGTGTTGTTGTTACACGACAACTCGGCAGACCACTCCTGCCTCCCTTATTGAAAACTCAGGAATCCTTACTAGAGGTCTATAGTGATAAAGTACGCAACAAATCTGCACGCGCTGCTGAGCGCTAATCCCATTGTGATACCTTGCGTTAGGATGCATCGTACAATTCATGCATGTTGTATGACTAAGCTAGATCCGTTTCGCAGAGGCGAATGCTTTACATGTGAGAGTCTGGCTGCAAGATTATCTCTTGGTCTTGTTTTCTGATCTCATCAACAAAAAGCCTGCGAAGGATTACAATTTCCACCGTCTTCGCAACTCCTAGAAGGTCTTATTTATCGTCGCTCGTACATCGCGTCAGTGGCTTCCTTATTTAATTTATCTAACCGTATAGCTGAGCGATTAGTTAGGTGAATAAACTCGCTATCATAACGATATAGATAACATGATCCCAAGTCCACAGCAACTATTCAAAATAATTATTGAAATAATAGAAGGCGCCAGACCTGAAATCTTATATAAGGAATATAACAGGCAAAAGTAAGCTCTGTTAGTCCAAGGCTGCAGCCACGCAGGAAGCAAACTCTGTAAACCTTGACAGCAGTGAGTCCCTCGCCGTCGGGACGATCCGCTCGTTAGATCTCTATTTAGCCTGCCCTCCTTGACCCAGTTTGACAGATTTCGATTTAACCTGCCTTCTTTCTTCATCTACTTTGACAGACCTCAATATTATTCATCGGATTTTCTTGCCACTTTAGACAAGATGGACATCCTTCAAGCGTGCGAAGATCTTGCTAATAACATTGCCTCTTTTAATCCGTTCGAATGTTCCGACGCTGAGATCTCCAAGGAACAAATAAAGCGATGGCAGCATCTCTTTGGTTCTACAGAAGAGGAAGCCATCAAGGAACTTGGTAATTGGAGGGCCGACTTTGGGCGCAATTCCATCCCCTCTTGGCTTGGCAGGAGATCAGCCAGGAGAAAACACGTCTGGGGTACGATAAGGAAGCATACGAATACAGCTTGTCTTCTCTGTGGATATCCCGCCAATCCAAAGCCCAGAACCCTACTTGTTCTTGTTCTTGTCTTTCTTCCAAGATTCAAGCAGAGAGTATATACCTTGTGAAGCTAGAGGGTAGCATTCCTGACGCCGCCGCTCTTCAGCGACTTGCAGAGCTCCTGACGCCCCCGGAAATCAAAACCGATCAGGGGAGATACAAATGAATTGTATGCCGTCATTAATGGGAAGGACAAAGATAAACTCCTCGCAAACCTACCCGCAGGAAGCTCAGCAACCATTATCCCAATATCAAGAGACCGCAAGGATTTATCCCACAACTCAGCCTATCCAACATTGGGCCTCGACACCACTTTACCACAAAATAGACCTTATTCTCCCATTGTTGATCACGAAAAGCCTCAGCCGGGTAACGAAGATTACCCCGTCTGGTATTTCTTCTATGGCACTCTAGTAGACGGAGATCGATTAGGCCGACTTCTGGGTCCCGACCACTCCGTTCTCTCTCATACCGGCATGGACCATAGGTGGGCGCATTGGGACGTGGGCAGGTAAATATAAAGCCCTTGTGGACGACTTTGGCGGAGGAAGGGTTTATGGATATGGGTTCTTGGCACAGGACAAAGAGGCAGAAGATGCCCTCCGATACTATGAAACAGGCGCGTACGAGGTAGTGAGGTGTGAAATTTACCTAGAGACCAATGGCGGGGTGAATATGGTCAAAGGCCTGAATTTTCGGTTTGCTAGTGGCAGTCTGGAAGAATGATGGGCTCTATGATTTATCGGTGCTCCTGACGAGAGTCTGAGCGTAAAGTAAAAAATAGCAATCGAAAAAGCCGGGTCCGACGTCTCAACTAGATGACTACAAAAAGCAAAAACAACCCCTGCTAGCCCAAGGCTCCAGCTGCATACTTTTCACATGCAAAGATCTAGCTGTCAGCTAGAAATTCCCACCTCAGGCGCTACACCCTAAGAAAGAGAAATGCTTTCCTCCCATGATTTGGTAACCGTGGTCATCGCTCGGCGTCCGAGCTTGCACTTGCAGTTTCCAAATGCTTTGTGCAGCGTCTACGGGGTCTGCTACATGGTTCAGAAGACGTCATATTCAACGCTGTGTATGAACACCAAGTAGGCAGGCAATGCGACTATAAGCTTACTTTCATCAACTAAGTTTTCCAACCTAGCTTGATTAACAAGCACACGTGAACTTTTCCGAGGCTCTGTAGTAGACTTCAGCTTTGAGAGAGAGCGGGGATAGGCTTGGCCTGCCAAGCATTCCCTATCCTGGTTGTATACTCAATAGTGATATGATCCTCCTGCGTGTTCGCGGTGTGAGCAGGCGGTGGCCGCACGGGCTACGGTGTTTTCATGCTGCTGATGTCCCGGACAGCCCTAGCAATTTTGCCCAGGCGCCAAACTTGTAATACGTAAGAGAAACTGAGTATAAACTTAAACGTCAATGGAAGATGCCAGAGCCCAACACCTCAACACAATGAATACGAAGTAGCTAAGTAATAAGCCCTAATTTTAGCTTTCCCTTGGCCACAACTTAGTATTTTTATGTTGAAGCTAAGGCGTCATTTTTGAATTCACAGCGAGTGCAGAAGGGATACTCAAAAGACATAAAATCACCAATTACCCCGCGACACACTTGACTGCTGAGTCCACGAAGTCTTCCGCTCAGAAATACCTCGAGGCAAAGAGGCTTACCTAAAGAATCAGAGCCTGTCTTTAAATAATGGAACCGAGAGAGGGGAAAAGGACAGCAGTCCGACGGCCGTCCTTCGTAGGAACGCCTGAGTGGGTGGCTGGCAGGACAAGCAACTCGCACACGCCTCTCGGAAGGCTCCCCCGCGGCCTCTTGATTGCCATTATGCAACGTCTCGATGACCCAGTAGATATCTACATGGTACGGCAAACATGTCTTAAATTTGCGTTGGCATTTTCCGACCACGCGTTCGCGGCTTACCATCACCCTCGACTATGGTATTACAGGAGCGAGAATTCTTCGCAGCTCGTCGCTTTCCATGTATCACGGCAGACCATGAGTCCTAAACAGAAGGAACGCATGATGGAAATGCTGTGTCGGGAAAGCTTGATCTCCTATTGCCAGGATTGCCGACAGAATATCAACTCTGGGAAAACCGAGGCTACGATTCGTCATCTATGTACAGAGACGCAATATTGCGGCTATTGTCGCAGCCCCCACCCGCTGTTGCTCTTCCCTTACTACCAGAGACACCGCGGGAAGCGGAATCCCTTTACATCGTCATCTTCCGCTGCAGGGTCTACGCCGGCACGATGTATTCTCGCTGAGGGTCGAATCCACGTTTGTGCCCACAAGAGTGTCTCATATGAGGATCTTTGCGCTTGGAAAGCCTGGCTTATGAAGATGAACACGCCGCGGGTTGAACCAAAGGAGTTCTCGGAATTCAGCTGCGTTCACTGTTATTGGGATGCCGGGCTTAGAGAATCGGGAGATGCCACCAACGCTGGTCCCGCTGCTCGCTTTCTTGCCAGGGCGGCTGGAGCAGCCGCGAGCGCGTTGTCCCCAATTTGGGGCACAGTAGTTTCTTTGCTCGCTCCCCGTGGGCTGAAATTTCCAGGTCTCTGGATAAGTTTCCCAACAGACGTTTCCCAATCGGAACCTTCCTTCCTTATCCAGTGGACGCTGCCTGTCCTAAGACTACGCAGTTGCTGGCATAGTGGGAATGGTCTAGAGCGCATCACTCGGAGAGATGTCCAAGCTGCACTGGAAGTGGCTCAGAAGCGGCATCCTCGACTGTTATGTGGCCATATATCTTTCACGGATGGGGCCTTTCTTCGAGCCTTTTGCATTGATGGCTGCTCGTGTGAGTCCGTGGCTAATCATGACACGCCTGCCATCGCTGTCAGCTGTCATCTTCACTCGCACAACCCGAAGTTTACTGGAATCGCAACTGATCCATATATGCGATGCCACTGTGAAAGATCCCCCTCTCTTCGATGCGACTACGTCCAGAGGCCAGCGAACCTGTTATTGCGTAAATATGAGGTATCAAAGGAAGAAAATAAGTATAGCGTGGTCTCCGCCCACGGGGTCAGGTGTTGTAACTGTTCGATTGAGTACGGCTGGCAGAGGATTGGGAATCAATTTTTCATTAAAATGACGCGAAGGTTGTCGAAACACATTCTAGGACCAGAGGATGTCTGCAGCAACGCCCAATTCACACAATACCTCGATCCGCATTCATACGGTCTACTTGATGATGAGGGGACGAAACACATCACCTGGTGCCAAGATCGGAGATGCAGCAATGGCCGGAATTACAGCAATCATCTACGGGCAGTATTCTCGGCTCATTCTACTGGAACATGTACAAGTAAGCTCTCCCTTCTATTGTTATCTGTCGCACCACGAAGCCTTCAGGTCTGGCAAATGGGCGTGACCACATAAACGCGATCGGGTCCTAACATCAAATAAAGCTGTGCACGAATTTTCGCCACATATCCTACACACAGCTCAAGTCAATTCTGATTCTTAATCAGATACCTCAAAATCAAATCCATTGCTCTCCTGGGCCTGATTTTTTCACGATGACGCCAGCGGTCAAAGTCTCCGCGCACCCTGGAATGGTCCTTCCTCGTACTTCTCGTTATAGTGCTTCAGCCAGTCCATTTAATAGCTTGCCAACTTAACAGAAGGAGCATTGTAGTAGTTGGACGGTCGATACTGAACGAATGTCCTGTGTTTTTTATTGTGTTTTTCTTTCCTCCTTTGTGACAGCGACAGCGACGAAGAACAAGAACAAGAAGAAGAAGAACAACAACAACAACAACAAGAACAAGAAGAAGAAGACGACGACGACGACGACAATGACGACGATAACGACGGCGATGGCCTTTTGGGTCCAGTTGGTGACTAGTGTGCTCTACACCATAAGCATCATCCTCGTCCTGGTTCAGATTTGGAACCATGGCCTCAACATCTTCGATTGGCGTACGTGATATTTCTTCAACATTTTTAATGATAACAATATTAATCAAAGAATATTACAGACCACAAGCTCCGGGGCCCAGGCCAAGAAGAAGTTGTATCAGCAGCAGCAACAGCAGCAGCAGCATCATCAACAGCAGCAGCAGCAGCATCAACAACAGCAGCAGCAGCATCAGCAGCAGCAACAGAAGCAGCAGCAAGAGCAGAAGCAGCAGCAGAAGCAGCAGAGGACCACCGTCACCACCATCACCACCACCATCACCACCATCACCACCACCATCACCACCACCATCACCATCACCATCACCACTACCATCACCATCACCATCACCACTACCACCTCGCCCTCCATCTCCACCTCCACCTCCACCTCCACCTCTATCCCGATCCTCCTCCTCCTTTCCCTCCTCTCCCTCCTCGACAACCACCACCTCCTCCTCCTCCTCGACCACCACCACCTCTTCCTCCTCTTCCTCCTCCTCCTGCTCCCTCTCCTCCCCTGCCTCAGCAGCCTGAGCAGCCACGGCAACCACGGCGGTCAAGAATTCCGCGCCCCGTGCGCCGCGATGCCACCACTCCTGCTGCCACCACGTCTGCTGCTGATGATGGCGTGGAGTGGCCAACGACACCCTCGCCGATAAGATTCGGCCTAAATTAGGCCAGAGAGAACCCGCCTTGCAACCACAAGGGCTTGGACTTGCTTTCCTCGCCAGCCCTTGTGGCCTAGACCATCGGGGACTGTGGGTCAGACGCATGTGCCTTTCATCTGCACTGCGTACCCTGTCTAGGTCCAGTAGGTATCACCAGTACCGAAGCTAAAGCAGCCCCATTGTCTTCGAGTTATTCCAATCAAAGACAAAAAGCAAGGCGTCGTTTATCATGACAAGCAACGCGTGTTAACGACAAGTGACTTCTCTCTGCGCACAAACTCGAATCGTCGAGAAGAAATCATCTTTCCTTCTCTTGCCGCCGACAAAATCTCTTTCACCTTAGTGTTTGCACTTGAGCCCTACCTCCCGGCCGGTGTGATCCAGTCGCATCTGCGATATCTCTTCAGTTGTTCCTCAATCAGCCTGATCAGAGTCTTCTTCAATCTCGACTTCTTCAATCTCGTCCCGTTTCATCTTATCCTCTCGGTCTCTTCTTCTTCGGTCTTGTCTACTTTGATCTCGTCAAATCTTATTCAGTCTCTTCTCTTTCAGTATCTTCTTCTTCAGTATCGATTTTTTCGGTCCTGTCTTCTTCGGTCTCGTCTTCTTCGATCTCGTCTTCTTCGGTCTCGTCTTCTTCGATCTCGTCTTCTTCGGTCTCTTCTTCTTCGGTCTCGTCTTCTTCGATCTCGTCTTCTTCGGTCTCTTCTTCTTCGGTCTCTTCTTCTTCTCTTCTTCTTCAATGTCGTCTGTTCCAATCTCGTCTTCTATCACTTCCCTGGTATTCTCTGGAGCAGATATCGCGCTCGTTGACATGAACAGTAGGTTCCCTTTCACATGTGGATCAATAATGGCGAGGGCACCCTAATTTAACAAATTTTTTCTAGAGGACGAAGCTGAAAAGCAATGTCAGCTTCTTGACGATGCATTTGTCAAGGAAAACCCAAATGCTGAACGGTGAGTTTGATTGAATTGATGCGAAGCGGCAGTCGACTGAGGTGAATGCAGCATCCCGAAAGTTACAGCTCACTATCCTGATGTCTCTGACCCCGAATCTGTGGATGCCTGCATCGCCGAGGTGTTGGAAAAGCATGGCAAAATTGACAGCCTAGTCACATCCCCAGGCTTTGCAGAGAACTTTGAAGCCATCAACTACCCAACCAATTACATGCGCAAGCTTTGGGGGTCCAATGTTGACGGGACTTATTTGCTTGCTACCGCAGTTGCGAGACACCTCATGGAACGCAAAGCCCCTGGGAGCGTCTTCATGATTGGTAGTATGTCTGGGGCCGTTGTCAACGTTCCTCAACCACAGGCGTAGGCCGACATCTTCCCTTCCTTCTAGCTTACTGCACCCTGCTGATCATCATTCTAGCCCTTATAATGCATCCAAGGCGGCCGTAAGACAGCTGGCTGCTTCCCTGGCAGTGGAATGGGCCTACGCTGGTATACGTGTCAATTGCATCTCTCCTGGCTACATGCTCACCGCATTAACCCCAAAGATTATGGATGATAACCCCGACCTCCACCAGAAGTGGGTGTCGCTTATTCTACAAGGCAAAATGGGGAAGCCCGAGGACTTAATGGGACCTCACATTCTTGTTGTCTTACTCAAGTCGTTACATTACTGGGGCTGACATCCGTGTTGACGGAGGTTACACCATTGCCTGAGTGGATGCGAAGTTGGCTCAATGTATTACGATGGTATTTCTGCTGGGTTGCCTTATTAATGAAACATGTTTCTCGATGCTAAAAGTACTGAATGGATCAGCTTAGTCGAGTGATGCCCAGGGCAGTACAAAATTATCTCAATGAACTTGTACTTGGCGCCACAGTTTTATGGCCTGTTCGGTGGATTATGTAACAACGAACAAATTTCATGTATAACAACCAAACTGTACGTCCATCAGAGCAGGGGGAACACCCGGTGCGCCAAGAACTCAACTTTGTTTTTTGAGATACTATGGCACTGGCAAGATGGCCGCCAAGACCATCTCCTACAGTAGTGCTTGGCCAAATTACCCAAAAAAAATTTGTCCCGTTTTGGTAGTTAAATATGAAGTCTCCATAAAGGAAGGGAATCTGGCGAATCATCTAGTACGGCAAAAGTAAGCACCAGTGGAACCGCTCAGTTATGAAGTGACAACATTGAAGGTTTGGTCTGGTTTTCGCTTCGTTACCGTATTGAAACCTCATCGTGATATGATCATAATGCTCAACTTGACGCGGCCTTGCTCTTTTGGCCTTAGCCTCTAATTCAACCATCCGTTTGTAATGAAGATCTAATAATACTTCAACCATTCATTCGTCTTTTCTCTTAGTATTGCCTTGCTGTGTAGGGTAGGAGTGCTCTGTTGGCTTAAAGGGGATCGCTACTCTAGCCCCTATATAACGCTGATCACTTCCTGATTTACCCTTCAAACCAATCGAGAAGAGCGCGAATCGACGACCTAGACTCAGTCAATTCGGCATATACACTTCCGGCCTCGACCCGATAGTTAGTGTACTCCCTATCCCCAGGCATGGCATCCACAGAACGGCTCGACAATACCGACTCTCCTAAAGACACTCTTCTCAACCCCTCCGTACCCGCGGGCACAGCGTCCTTCCTCTTCTGTTGCCGGCCTCATAGCCAGGCAATGCAGCCTTGCATCTCTCTCGTGGAAGAGAGGCATGCACCAGACTTCTGGGAGTGAGGTCAACTCTGAAGGGTCATCCAAGTTGAAGTAACCAAGTTTCTGCCCCGTGTCCTGGTCATGAACATGGCTTTGCGAAACCACAGCGCGGCGCATACAGCCTCGTAGGGTCAGCACTCCTGTCTTCACCTCTCCAAGAGGGTTTTCGCCATTTTTGGGAACGACCCAGCAATCGACAATATCGCAAAGCAAAGGAAGAGCACGTTTGTCAACATCACCTCTAGGTTCCCAGCGTTTGATAGAAGGGGTTCGAATCTCGCCATCAGTGCTTGCCCCAGGCCAGGAGGGCGCTCGATAGTCCGACGACCGCCTGCATTTGCCAGAGCCGCCGCTCCATGCAAGATGGCTTCGGAAGTAGTCGTTCCTCCACAGTCCGGCCACGTACTCCCCCGACTTGAGTTTGCAGAACTCGGAGGCGATGCCAGCTACCGCCGGGAGTTTGTCGCTCGCGACCGTCAACTGTCTCACTGAAAACTCCCGAATCGTGGTATTTCAGAACCCTTCAAGCTCCAGGCCGTCATCTCCACGGTCCAGTATTTTTATGACGGACTGGTCGACTTGGGAGGTGTTGGTGTCAGCAATTCCTTCGGGAAGACATTCACATGCCGAC
Organism: Clonostachys sp. G952; assembly: GCA_027569935.1. Taxonomy (NCBI): domain Eukaryota; kingdom Fungi; phylum Ascomycota; class Sordariomycetes; order Hypocreales; family Bionectriaceae; genus Clonostachys; species Clonostachys sp. G952. The sequence goes on along the minus strand of JAPDLB010000075.1, from coordinate 93,170 downwards.
ATCCGAGGGCACACCCACTTGACCTCGGAAGACGTAAAGATCAGTGACCGCGTAGAGAGGATCCATTCCTGGAGAGTCCACCCTCTCTGGTGCAGAAGGGATGGTAGCCACGGCTCGAGTTTCTCGATATTCTCGAACCCGTGTCTCCGCTGTTTCACATGATGCCCATGTCTATGACCCGGACCCCTCTGAATAAATGAAACGGGGCTCCCTTTCGCTTTCCAGTCCGGGGCGTCGAAAAGCCCGTCAAACATCGGTGTTCGGTGAGGGGCATTGAGATCACCATCGCGATCTTTAAAGCAGCCTTCATCGTCGCCCGCGGAATCACGAACGAAAACAGTGAGGCTGGCTTCCCGATAGTAGCGGCCCATCTCTCTGGCTTCTCTGGCCCAGTCTTCGCGACTATCCTGGATAATGCACAGGCTGTCGATCCATAGAAGGCGAAATCCAAGCTGGCGTGCAATCTGGACTGCATCCCGGAACGTCTTTGGCATGTCCTCAATTTTGATTCCTCTCTGGCGCTCGGCGAGACTTGCTGTATTGGTTGTGAACTGCTTTCCCTTGCCCCAGCAATGGCTGAGAGCCACATACTCGCCTTTTTGACACGGTGAGGAAACATGAAGAAATGGCTGCCGTGTCCCATCACCAACGTCGATGACTCGAGTCGGGAGAAGCGTTGGATGGCTTTTCATCCTCTCGCAACATTCCGGGTGTGTCGAGGGGCAGGTGTCAAGCCACATTCGCGCGAGTTCGAGAGCGCGAGCACTGCCAGTACTGGTGTCATTCCAGAGCTCTCTACGGCTCAAGAAGGAAGCCAGCTCCTCTGAACGAAACAAGAAACTTCAGTCAGCCTGGGTTGCTAATAAATTGTCCAACCGCCACGCTAACGAGTTGGTTTACCAGATAGACCTCCAACAAGGCATTTATGTTGGTAACTCTGACGAGTGCCAGATGGTTCATCCGTCCAGTGGACAGTGATCTCGGTCGTACGGTTCTCTGACTCGTAAAGAATTTTCGGTTTAAGGATTGTCTCGAGTATAACAGGGGCGGTGAGGCTGTCGAGGCTGTCTTCATCACTTTTCTCCGAATTCTGGATCTTGCTTTCGTCAAAGTCGGACTCAAGCTCTGCTAACACGACGTCTGCAAGTTCCCACTCACCATGGCCATCATCCTCCACGTCATTATTATTCTTTGGCAGCTTGACGTGGTGATGCTGAATGACAGCAAGGATCACCCGGCACATCATACACCCAGAAAGACTGACGCAAGATTCCAGCTCGCGAACTGAGGCATGATGGGTGTAGCGCCAGTGCGTGGAAAAGCCTGAGGAGTACTTCTTGTATTCGGGGCCTCCATACGGCTTATTGTAGTCGATGCTGTTACAGACACTGCAAAAGGAAAGAGAAGGCGTCATTATTCTCAGGTGGATATGCTTCGCTGATGTCAGGGATGAATTGCAAATATGTGGTGTATGAAGGAATCGAGATGATACTCTTTATTATAGAGATGAATAAAGAAATAGAAGACAGAGGGGGTGCTGGGAGGTCAGCTATGCAAGCCACGTCACAGCTTTTGGTTGCGAATGCGTGTTGTAGGACCATTATCCAATGGGAGAGGCCGGGGATGCTCAGCCACCTCAGTCGGCCGCTTGTAAACATTTAATTTCACCCTTCAGCGCTCCTGGGCATCCAAGAGTATTAGATTTTCCTCTTGACATCTTTGGTTGACTGAGAAGCCGGTTACTAAAAGCGTAGCCCAATCAACATTGGTCTTGATACTGGCATTTCAGTCTATATATGACCTTGTCTTACGGCATATAAATTCAATAGAACCTATTCTATTATTTAAGCTAATATTATGACCACCACCTCTCTGGACCCATCCAGGTCGAGAATGAATGCGCAGCCAGGTGACGCCTTGCCCATTGATATTGTGTTGGGGGAAAAACGAACAACACCACAGCTGTTAGCGAGCTCGGAATGCGGACTGCCAACCACAACAAAATCTAACAACCTTCCACAACAGCTATGAAAAGGAGGTTTTGAGTTTTGCATGTATTCTCAATTGATCAAATGGTTCACGTTTACAGCTAGTCAATTGACCTATCGTAGCCGCCGTAACGTTGCAAAGGACGCATCTTTCAAAAGAAGGGATTTTCAAAAGTGAAAATAAGAAGGGGTAAAAAGGATGATGATTTTCTACGGATACCGAAAATAGCTAATTTATCTAACCCTGGCCAATTTGACAAGTGGGCCCCGACTCAATATCCTCGATGTGCAGCCATTCCCAACCGCATAGGCGCGTTGCGGAGACGATCTGGGACTTTGATGGTGTCATGACCTCCTCTCGCCATATCAAGGGTGTTACTTTCTGCGGACGTCCACACTGCGGCGTGATCGGAACAGCTCCCTCGGAAGAGCTTCTACAGGCCTGGGTGAGCAGAGAAGGCGCCTTGAATGACAAGTATCGCATTCATGGCGTTGAGTGCGCCGGGATGCCACTGAACAGGGAGCATATGTTGGCCAGGACGTTTCTGATGTTGTCCTCAGTCGCATCAAGACCAATGGTGCTCGTACCAAGCCAGCAAGAGAGCACGGTGGAAACATTGATTGGCTCTAACGTGGGTAAGCCGGTAGAAGTCCATCTGGGCTTTGCGGGGAAAAGATGTGGAGTCCAAGCGTCTTCCTATTAATTTCTCTACTCGAGTCCAATGGAATTTTAACCGACGGAATATGCACGTCGGAAAGACCGTGAAAATTGTAGCGATGGCTTGGCAAATTGTTGCTTCGTGGCCACTTGACCCGAGATGGAAACTACGATCTTCTATAAAGAGGTAGAAAGTGCCATGAAACGGTTCCGACTATCCGGTACTGACAAAGTGGCTTGCATAAAGCTTGGTTGCAATGAGATTCCACAAGGTCGGTGTACTTTCGTCTCGATCATTTCTGATGGCATTTACTCATTGTAGCAGGCACTGTCGTGGGCGCTCTTGTCCAAAGCTGTCCCATCGGCTTGGGCATTGCCAAAAGACCGAACCAATGATCAGGTTGAGGCAGAGATCGATGCAGGCACCTTCCAGAACCCCTCTGTCAATGTCCGTCCGCGGTTCCGTTACTGGATCCCTGATGCAGCGGCCGAGCTCGATTGGGTCATCGATGACGTGAAAGAAATCGGTCGCATCGGAGCTTCCGGCTTTGAGCTCCTCGGTTTCTACCTGTATGGCGGACCACCTCTTGGTTGGGGTGATTATGCCCCTGTGGATTGGTCAATCTACGGCTGGGGAACAAAAGCTTGGCGTGAGTGGCAGGGTAATGCTCGATAGGTCAAATTTGCTAATCGTCTCCCAGAGAAGCTTTTCAAGACGTTTGCGCAAGCAACAAAAGACAACGGCTTGATCATGGACTTCGCCATGGGTCCCAACCAAGGTCAAGGAGTTCCTGCTCCTTACAACGACGACGGAAAGGCATGGGACTTGGCCGTCCAAGAAACACGTTTTGCAGCCAATGTGACAGAGTTCGATGGAGCCCTCAAAGGATGGGGAACTGGCCCGCTAGAGACGGTAGTTCTCGCGGGTTCGCGAAAAGGAGGCAACGCGAAGGTCCTGGCAGTCAACACGCTTCAAGACATCACTGAACTCGTCAGCAAGGATGGCCACCTCAAGATTGACCTTCCTGAGCCTGAAGACTATAACTACATCTTATTCTCCGTCTACCTCATTCACTCGCACTTCATGGCGCAAAGTAGCCCACATATGATGAAAGGTCCACAATCGAAGCCTGGATCATGGGTCCAGAATGGCAGCTGGGCGGTGGATCACTATAGTGCCAACGGAGCCAGGATGGCAGCCAAGTTTTGGGAGGAATATGTGTTGACGGATGGCGTGCTCGACCTCGTTCGCGAAGTGGGCAACTATGCTTGGGAAGACAGCATGGAGATTCGACAAAAGGTCCGCTGGACAAAAGGGTTCCTCGGCCGATACAAGAAGGATCATGGGTATGAGCTCCAGAGGTTTCTTCCCGTTGCGGCCTTGGGCTACAACACAGACCAGTGGGATGAAGGTGAACGATATCGAATGGATTACAGGACATCGGTAAGTCTTTCAGTCTATTCGTTTGAGCAGGGACTAATTTGACAGACCGCAAATTGCTACGGAGAATTCCTCGCAGAATGGAACCGATGGACAAACGAAAAACTCGACGTTCAGTATTCGCACCAGGTTTCCTACGGAATGTGGATGGACATGCAGCAAAACATCCCCAAGGTCAACGCTCCCGAAACCGAAAGTCTCATCTATGACAACATCGTGGACAAGTACCGCCAGTACGTCGGACCCGCCAACCTCGCCGGCAAGCGCGTCATCTCCATCGAGCTCGGTGCCGACATCTACAAAGCGTTCCAGCAGACTTTGCCCGAGCTGATGGATATTTTTATGCGCTCCGTCGCTGGTGGGGTGAATCAGGCTGTTATTCATGGATCGCCGTACTCGGGAGGATATCCGAACACGACTTGGCCTGGTATGATGACGTTTGGCTACCAGTTTGCGGATTGTCACAACAGACATCAGCCGGCTTGGGATGATTATTGGCAGTATATGGACGCGATGGGTAGGCTGCAGCAAATTATGCAGACGGGTGTGCCGAGACGAGATGCGTTGTTCTGGATGAAGCGCTTTTGGTTCCCTGGAAATGCTAGCTACGTCAAGACTGACCTTGTTGATGCTGGTGAGTCTCTCCATCGAGCTTCTTTGAGCTGCTTGATTGATTGACAGTTCCTTGCAGGCTACACGTACGAATATCTCAGCCCGGAAAATTACAAACTCGACACAGCTGTCGTCGAAGACAAGATATTTGCTCCAGAAAGACAACAGTTCAAGATACTGATCCTGCGAATCCTCGACTTCATGACCGTACCAGGTGCCCGAAAGCTTGCCGAGTACGCCAAAGCCGGTCTGCCGATCATCTTCGAGGGCGGCGTCCCGACTCGCATGTGGAATGCCCATCAGTGCCACGCCGACATAGTCAACAAGACCATGCACGAGATTGCCGAGCTGGGCAATGTCCACATCGTGTCGGAAGAGGCTGGTCTGGCGAACACGATTGCATCGCTTGGCATTGAACCGTTGACGAAAGTCTCAGCCAATACGACATGGTACACGGTCTGGCGCGAGGACACCAAGAACGATGTTGACTACGTCTGGGTGTACAATGAGGCCGAGAGCCTATCCACTGGCACAATTGAGTTCTTGTCGACCAAGATTCCTTACCAGTATGACATTTGGACGGGAGAACGGACGCCTGTCGTTGTTTATGAGCAGACGGAGACGCGGACGATTATCCCTTTCACCTTTCAAGGGAACCAGACGACCATCATTGCGTTCCATTCAGAGCCTCTGGCAGATGTCCCTCGGGTACATCTTACCTCTGTGCCTGATAATGTGCTTTCGATGTCTGCATCAAAGGAGGCAATCAACGTCAAAGTTGGCTCAATTGGCGAGAGCCTCCAAATCATAGCATCTGACGACAGCGAGCACAGCATTGACGCTACAGAGGTTGAGCCATTTGAGTTGGAGGAATGGGACCTCGTTGTAGAGCACTGGGACCCTCCCCAAGACTTCAACGACGCTCACATCACTGCCGTCAAGTCCAACTCAACGCACAAGCTCTCTTCCCTAGTGAGCTGGCGCGAAATAGACGGTTTGGAAGATGTAAGTGGACGAGGTCATTACAGTACCAAATTCGACTGGCCTCCTACGTCTGGCGAGGTTGACGGCGCATTCATCGATGTCGGTCGGATCGTTCAGACGTTGACAATGTTCGTGAACGGAGAGCAGCTTCCGCCGTTGGACCCATCGCATGGCCGAGCTGACATTGGACCGTACTTGGTGAAAGGTGAGAATGAGGTTACGATTGTCATCGCGACGACCTTGATTAACAGGCTGCGACCCATTTGGTATGATATGAGATTCTCAGGCACTGTTCCGACGCCTGAGGACAGAACACCGCCTGCCCAGGACTATGGGTTGAGGGCACCTGTTGTGATTACGCCATACAAGGAGACGCTGATCGAGGCAGCGTAAAACTTTCATCATGAAACAATGTAGCAGCCTAATGTGAGAATATTGCCCCGAGAGCTTGCGTGAATATCTTTGCATGGACACACTAGCGTACTTGGGATTATTTCAAGGAAGGCTGCAATAAGCCGATGACATTTGGTGTCGGCAGATTGGCGTACTACTCCTGTTTCAAGGAGACATGATATTTTCCAAACTGATTTTTCTCTGTGCGTTTTAACTACAAAGCAAAATCCTGAAGCTGACTGCTATTGAAGTCTCTTCATGAGGACGAAAAGCATCATTACTCCTCCCCAAGTCCGCTGGAAGAATATTAGCTATCGTCTCAGATTTATGGCAGAGATATCCATTAGGGAATATTAGGGCGGGGGTAATGCCCTCGTAGGCTATTCAGTGAATAGGTAGCAGAGCTAGTTGGCGAAGCCTGAGGTTCCTCGCGGCATCGTACCCTTCTCAGTCTAGATTTGTTTATAAAGTATAAACTCGGGAGCTTTGGCCAGCAACTCGCATGTATCAAGCATAGTCGTGGCGTTATCACAGCGGCCCTGCTCGTGAGTGATGTACCACGTAAACGCGTTTTGGTATGCGCTACCAATATGAGGCGTGAATATACACGAGTGGTTGCTGCAGCGACCACGGCATAGAACGGCATGAGGGCCTTGCAATATATACCGGCTAGTATAATAAGTAGGCCGGCCATATGTACATATAACATATCTGCTTGAGAACACTCGTTGGAGCTGAAACTCTTGAATGCGGAGGCACAATGCTCCTCGCCGCTTTCAGCGCCTTTCTTGATTCTCTCGGGATCGTCATGCTTGTGCCAGAGACCTGGGTGAAGAAGCTCTCCAGGGCCCCTCTTCATATTTAGGCCATTCTGAGGGGCCGCTGGAGTAGGACCATTCAAAACATAAAGTCCGTCCAACGACCCAGTCGCGTGGCACAGACTGGTCAAGGAATCCAGTTATTAAGACCGGAGCGAGCCCAGAGACGATCATCCTGATGACGACTGCGGGTGAAACGTCACCCCGATTTTGTGAGATGAAGAAAGATGAAACTTGAAGTTGATCGAAACGCCTGTGGTAGACAGAGATGCTAGGCACGTAGTGGCAAAGCCACAGGATACCTCGATAACCCCTCTTATGAACAATGTGGTGCGTTTCTGCTAGGTACGTCGTCTCCCCACACGGCATTTACTCCAGTCCGAGGCGAACGGGGAGATCGGCTTTAAATTCCAAGATTTGGCCCCTGTGTACGGCAGCATACTTACTGAGTTTCTGGAAGAGGCAGGACTGCGTCCTAATCTGAGGATTTTGCCCCGCAAACCCCACCCATCCTTGTTATTATCTTTTGACTCCCGCAATCTAGACCTTGGTTCGGTCAACTCCGAGCCGCCACGCGCTGGCCGGTCCGGGACTTGCGCCGTGGATGGTGAAAATCTCAATGCTAATGTACGCCCACAATGAAACTTTTTATGGTAGCCTAGTGTACTAGGGAAGCTATACCCACGAGAACTCCGTAATGTCATTGAGCGTTATTTCTTAGGGTTAGAACTCTTAATGATCCAGGCTGCATCTTGAAGAAAACCTCATATGAACCAAACAACAGGCTGGGACGCGAATCTAACTTTAATAGCATGGAAGTGATGAACGTCCTTACGTCATGCTAGAAGAAGATGAGCTCGGCTAGTATGGGTCAAGTGTAACCATGCGCATACTTGGGTCTAGAATTGCCCTATAGAAATGAACATTGAGCTCACTTGTCATGTAGATATCTATCGAGAAACAACAATGACCTTGGTTTGAGCCGGTTTCACACCACTGAGCGTGATGTTGTCACCTAGCTTCCCAATATCTTTTCTGCTCCACACGTCCCTCACATTGAGAGCATATCTGTTGGAGATGTCGCTCAAACCTGGGACCTCGGAGATAGGTACAGTGATATCAGCATCCCCGGAGCCGTAATTCAATGCCAGAATCACATGCTGCTTCTGACCGCTCTTCAGAGGCCCTGCCCAGACTTGAGTCTTGCCTTCAACAGATAGATCGGGTAGGTAGGATATGGGCTTGCCGCCGTCATCCTGGTTCAAGGCAACGATTTCCTTGTTCTTCAGAATGGCGAGAGACGTGTCACTGATGTTGTTGAGATCGGCTCCTATGATGAGTGGCGATTTGAGGGCAGCCCAAAACGAGTAATGTGTCTGCTCCTCAAACTCCGTCATTGTCCATGTACCAAGCTCCAACATGTCCATGTCAGCTGCAGTTTTAATTAGCAGTTGCTCTTTGTGCAATTATTTGTGCAATTAACAGAATAGCCTACCCCATGATCCCGGTTTTGAGAAGGGACCGATTTCCCTCATCTTGCGAATCATTGTCAGAACACTAACCCCGGCGTATCCCTGGTTCATGCAATAAGCCGTAGCGCAGACTCTGGCACCATCTTTGGAGAAATACTTGTGAATGTCGCCAGACATGCGGTACGACTCTCCAATTTGATCAGCCCAAAGCCAAGGGAATTGGTTGCCCCATTGGCACAGGGAGTAAAAGACCTGACGTCCGGACTGGGCAAGTGCGTAGGACATCTTTAGAAAACGCTCCTGCACTGAGAGGGTGTTGCTTTGGAATCCACCGCAGTTATCGTACTTGAGGTAGTCAATTCCCCACGTCGCAAATGTCTGCGCGTCCAGTTCCTCGTACCCGTGGCTTCCGGGATAGAAACCACAAGTGTAGGTGCCTGCGTCACTGTAGATGCCAATCTTGAGACCCTTGCTGTGGACGTAATCGGCCGTAGAGGCGATTCCATGGGGGAATCTCGTGGTGTTAGGACGTAAGGCGCCGTTTGGGTCTCGCTTGTCATCTTGCCAGCCATCGTCGATTACGACGTATTCGTACCCAAGTTGGGCAAGGCCCTTGTCGACAATGGCATCCGCCGTAGCGCGGATAAGCTCATCGCTGACATTCAACTTGAAACTGTTCCAAGAATTCCATCCTATTGTAATGCTTAGAAACGATCCTGAATTCACAATAGAGTTTTCTTACCTAGCTGCGGCTTTCTACCCAACTTTGACAGGGTAGCAAGTGCCGCATTGGCAAACAGCAGAGGCAGTAGGATCGATTTCATCGCGAATCAATGGTTATGTGAGAGTTGATTGATAACGTGCTGGGAATGTTGAGTGCGCCGCTGGCCATGTAAATGGATTTGCAGACTTGGAAGAATCGAATTGCTGGCCCGATCGGTGGCCTGGGAATCACCGGCAATTCATTCTCTCGGGCAGACAGCCTGCCACTCCTACAATCCCCGGGGGCGCGGCTCCCCGCGTGTTTTCCCCCGCCACTGTGCCTCAAGACTTACAAAATCCAATCATCACGGAGATGAGATGGCCCCTGATGGCCCCTGTCGGGCCATGTCTCGGTCCGGTCTCCGCGCACCTCATTGTTACTCACCCGGAGTTTTCGACATCCGGGTATTCTTAAAAGATTCGGAACTTAGGAAAAAGGCATCACTGAAGCACCAAAGAAGCCTGTCGCCCTGTTCATTGACTGCGGCAATAAGGACCACTGGAACAATAAAGTCAGCGACTTCACTCCAAAAAGCCGCCACCCTTCTTCCTTTCCCTTTGCAAACATTTCCCTGTATCAATCAGCTACTAGTCATGAAACTGCTGTTCCTCCTCTCAACCCTCGGCCTGGTAGTTGTAGGCCAAGCCAAAGTATTCGATCGCCAGGTGTTGTCGTACGCACCTATTCCGGAAGGAACCTACGTGCCGCCGAAGAAGTCAGGTGAAGTCACGCTTTTAGACTTCATCAGATCCAGAGACGACCTTTCTGAGCTCGCTAAAGTGGTCTCTGAAGCCCCTGGTTTGCACTCCCAATCAACCCCTTCTGACGCTATGAGGTGTCGTGATAGGCATGGCGAGTAGCTCATTGCTCGTCATCTAGGATTCGCACAAGCGTTCGACACAAGTGTCAATTGGCAGTATACTTTCTTCGCGCCCTCCAACACAGCGTTCAACAACACGGGCCAGTACTACAATGAGTTTGCTAGTACACCCAAAGGCCAGTGGTGGGTAGGCCAGATGCTTCAACATCACTACATCCCCAACTCAATCCTCTACGCCGCCAACTTCACAGAGGAAAAGACACGCATACAATCTGGCTCGTATCTCTTTATCGGAGCTCAGCTTGTGGACGGAGGCCTTGTGTTGAACAATGCTGCGACCGTGGTGGACAAAGACCGACATGTCACCAATGTGAGTACATACCTCCTTACTTATAAGTGACGGAACATAGCTTACCAAGGATAGGGCATCGTGCATGTGATTGATCGCATTCTAGCCGGAGATTCCATGATATACGAGGGGGATATAAAGAAAACCACCCAAGGCTTTATTCCAGGTTCATGCTCGAATCTTAACTTATCATATTGCTGAGACATTTCAGCGTTGAGAATCATGAACCTTTAGTTATAAAAATATACACATCCCTCTAGGAAGAGATAACTTAGACAATACTATCCCGGTTCTTTTCCCAACATAATACCTTCGCCTATATATATATTGGTCTACAGAGCCAGGGGATAGAAACAAGGGCAATCATCCGGCTGGCTAGGAGCTACATACCTAACCGAGATCCTCGACTCTGAATAAACATACCCGAGTCCTCTCTATTCCTGCCTTTGCCCCCAAATCCCGCGCACCCTACAGCACTGTTCCTATATCCCCAGGGCTACCCGATTGCAGGCCTATTTTTGGTCCCTAAGAGCTAGTGTGTCCATATGATATCAACTACCCCTAGCAATGCGGCGGCCACTTTTAGTACCCAATTTGAGCTCCGAAAGTAGAAGGATCCTACCAGAGGATCAAAATATAGATCCGGTTACAAACTAGTATATAGCGTTGTGCTTGCACAGCCTATATAATGCTATCGATAAGGAGGCGGTTCCGTTCTTGGCCCGATCTTTAACTATTGGACCTCGATCAGTTAGAGGGTTTCCGTCCAGTATCAATAGACTTTCGTACTATATTAAAGTAGGTGTTAAGGCGGTTGAGACTATTAAATATCAATATCTAGCTAATTTTATATATAGAATAATATCTTAGGATTAGAATATACTTAAAAAGAAAAAAATAGAAAAATATTTTTATTATATTTTATTAAAATCTATTAAGAATAAATAATTCTAAAAATACCTACTCTATATTTTTAAGATTTTTTCCTCTTAAGTTATTTAAATTCTAAGAATTTTCTTTAGAGATAAACCTAATACTAAACTAATTAGATAAAGTAGATTATAACTTTAAATCCTAATTAGATAAGGTATATATAATAATAAATTAAATAAGTTAGTATAATAGATTAAAATATATATTTATTCTCAGATTCTTATATCTAAATATTAAAATAGATTACTAAATAGTATAACTTATAAAACCTAGATCTTTATCTTTTATTTCTACTTTAGTATACTATAGTAATAATTTAAATATAATTAGTTTAGTTTTATAATATTTAAACTTTAATTAATAAATAAAATTATAGCTATTCTTATTAAGTACTAGATATATAATAAAAACTTCTTATACTATAGAATCTAGTTATTATCTATTTAATCTACTTCTATTAAAATTAATTAGTTATTATCTGAATTACTTTAATAGAAATAAGATAAAAAGATCTAAATCTATAACTTAACTTATTATCTATATATAGATATTAATATTTACTTAATATACTAATCTCTTCTTTTACTTTATATTCTAAATAACTTTTTATTATTTCTATATATATCTAAGAAAGTATAATTATTAAGATTAAAAATAAGAATATTATACTTACTTTTAATCTTCTTATTAAAACTATAAGTAATAGTAATAATAGTAAGTTTATTAATAATATAAAGAATATTAAAATTAGTAATAAGATTAATATTCTTAATAACCTAATACTAAGAGTTATTAAAATAAATAGAAATAGTAATAATAATATTATTAATAGTACTATTAAAATAGATCTTAGTAGTTTTATATATTTTAATAAGAATTATTAAGAAGATTTTCTTAGAAGTAAACTATTTAAACTTTTCTTTAAACTTAATCTTAATAATAGATTTATTATTCTTCTTAATAATTTTAAAAAGAAAATACTTTATATTAATTTAAACTTTAGTATTTAAGAACTTATAATTAATAAAATACTTAGTATTAAAAACTATATTATAAAGGTTTATAATAATTTAATTCTTAGTAGTATTATTAATAAAATACTTAATATCTATAAAAGCTATAAATAAGAAAATAGTTTAATTACTCTAGTTATTAGTAATAATATTATATTTATTCTTATAGAAAATATTTATATAAAAGTATATAATATTAAGATTAATATTAATAATAGAATCTAGAGAAAAGAAAAAGATATATTTATAGTAAGAGAGAAGAAAGATAATAGAGATAATAATAATAGAGATAATAGTAATAGAAATAATAGTAGTAATAGTAATAGTAATAATAATAATAGAAATAATAATAATAATAATAGTAATAATAATAGAGATAATAGTAATAATAGTAATAGTAATAGAGATAATAAAAATAGTAGTAATAATAGTAATAATAATAATAATAATAATAATAATAATAATAGTAATAATAATAGTAATAATAATAATAGAGATAATAATAGTAATAGTAGTAATAATAATAATAGTAGTAATATTAGTAATAGTAATAATAGTAATAATAATAGTAATAATAATAATAATAATAGAGATAATAATAATAATAATAATAGAGATAAGTAAATAATAGTAATACTAGTAAGTAAAAATACTATAGTAAAAGAAAATACTATAGTAAGTAATAGTAATATTATAATAATAAGCTAGCTTCTTAAATACTAATAAAATATAATTTTATTTAATAATTTTACTTTTTTCTTTATATTTTTACTAATTATTTATTATTCTAATAAAAACTATTTAACTACTAGATATATAATAAAGACTTTCTATACTATAGATTCTAATTATATTATTTTTTATCTACTCTTACTAAAGTAAGTTAAATAATCTAAATAATTTCTAACTAATTTTAATAAAAGTAAATAAAAAGATTAAAATCTATAACTAAATTTACTATATATTTATTTATACTTATATTAATCTAATCTAAATAAGTAATATAATATAACTATTAAATTATAAGATTTTATAGATAATAATAAGTAATAATTATAATTAGAAACTAATAAGCTTAAAATCTAATTAAATTAGATATTATATTAAGTAAATAAACTCCTTCTTTTCTCTCTAATTCTATTCTTTATCTTTTATCTAAAAAATCTTTATTATTTAAAATATTTAATAATAATATATTTAAATATAGTAGAACTAAAGAAGAAAAAAAACTATCTATTAAAATTAATTATTATTAAAAACTATAAGAAGATATATTAAGAAAGTACTTAAAAATATTATTAAAAGAAAAAAAAATTAGTTTTAATCTAATTAGTTATTATACTCTTATTATATCTTCTACTAGTTTATACTACTCTAAGTTCTACTATTTACTAATCTAAATACTAATCTTTATACTAAGTAAATATTTTTACTAAGTTAGATATATATTTAGAACTCTATATATATTACTATTAACTTAGAACTAAATATCTAATATATTCTTTAGAACTTCTATAAGCTAGATTCTATACTCCTCTAGATATAAAGTAATATAATATAAAATAGTATACTACTTATTCTATACTAATATATTAATAATAGAATAGAATAAAAAAACTATTAAAAATAGCTAAAGATCTCTAATAGTACTTATAAATAAAGAGCTTATATAATTTAGAGAATAACTATATAAGAAGAATAATAGTAACTAGTAATTATTTATAATATTCTTTAAGAAGATATTTAGCTCTATTAGAAAGTAGATTAGTAATAAACTATATATATTAAACTAGGAGCTAGTAATATCTCTTAAGTAGAAACTATCTATATATAAACTAATAGTACTAATAACTCTTTAGATACTAGCTAAATTAACTAGATCTAGATCTAGATAATATAACTTCTTAGATTAGAATATAATTCTAATTCTACTAATTTAATAAACTAAATAATAGTTATTTATAAATAATTTCTTTAATTATATTCTCCTTCTAATAAAGAATTAAGATAGCTATTAGATATTCTCTAATAAAAATATTTATACTTTTAGAGCTAAGTTTAAATATATAGAGAAAGAATATAATAAAAAAACTATTAAATAGTAGATCTATCTTCTAAATATATAGTATAGAATTAATAAAAAGTAAATATTTAATCTAGATAATATTATTAATAGGTTTAAGTTTATTATAAATATCTATAATATAAAGAGCTTAATTATAATAATAAGAATAATAATAATTAAGAATATAATCTTCTATTAGTATTCTAATAAGGAGATATTTACTCTAGCTAATATAATTATTACTATTATACTAATACTATATAGAACTATATTAAGAGTATACTATATATTAAAATACTAAATATTTATTATTTATATATATAATATAAACTAGCTAATTATACTAGATTTACTTAACTAAATATTCTCTAAGTATATAATTACTATACTATAGAACTAGATATTTAAGCTTAATAATAGTATTTAGCTATAGATATTCTCTATTACTATTATTTAGTAATAGTTAGACTAGTTCTATAGTATTTTTATACTAAAGAACCTATACTATTTTATATTATATATTATAAATAAATATATAGATAACTAATTTCTATAGAATCTCTTAATACTATTAGTAGTTCCCTAAGCTCTTTAGAATAAATAGATTATAAAGATTATAATTCTCTTAAGATAGAATATACTAATTAGTATAGTTCTTAGGAAAGAGCTTATTATAGTAGTATAGCTTATTAAACTATTTAATCTATTTATAATATCTACTATACTATAGAGTAATTCTAATCCTATTTTAGATCTATTTAAGCTCTTCCTAGTATATAAGTAGCTAGGCTATTATAGTTATTCTATAGATATATATAAGTATATATATAAAAAGATTATCTAGAAAGTAGCTTAGTTAAATAAAATTAATAGTAACTATAGCTCTCTAGCTAATATTATAAATATAATAAGAGGGCTAACTATAGATTATAATAATTAGATCCCTAATATACTTAACTCTAAATAAAACCTAATATATTCTAGTATATAGTAGAGAGAACTTAATATATTTATAAAAATAATATAGTTATTATAGTATCTCTAGCTAATATTTAAAAGCTAATATATAGTACTAATACTACTATAGTAACTCTATATATATATATACTATAGTATTAATCTAAATAATAAAGATAATATAATTATAATATATAATATTAATAGTATATATATTTTCTTTAGATCTCTTATTATTACTAAATATAGAATTAAATAATACTTAGCTATTATAATAGCTTATAATTAGACTAAGAATTTATATTTTAGTTTATTCTTTCTAATAGAGAGTTCTAATAAGCTAGTTATATAACTAATATATAAGATCCCTAATTACTACTTTAGAAAGATTCTAATTCTACTAAATATATATATATAGCTATTTTTTTCTATATTTACTAAAGAGTTTAAAGATTCTACTAAATATATAATAATATCTAGAGAGATCTTTAAAGAGCTTATTAATAATATCCTACTATTAGTAATATAGAAGATTATAAATATTAATATAAACTAATACTATCTACTAAGTTATAAAACTATAATAGCTAATATCTATACTAAATAGAAATAATTATAAATAAATTAAACTAATAGTTCTAAATAGCTAGATAACTATTAAGAGAATAATAAGAGAGAGCTAGATATATATTAAGATATTAAAAGTAGGAGAGAGAATAGAAACCTATTATACTAAATCTAGAAATAATATTTAGAATAGATATAAAAAGCTATTTAAATATATACTATAGACTATATAATCTTTAGTATTATAACTTTCTATATTAGTACTAAGAATACTAAGCTTCTATATATTAGAAATTTAGCTTATAAAGTAATTATAGAATTCTAAAAGATATAATAGAGAGCTATAGATAAAAAATTTATTAGAAAAGATAATATTTTTATTAATTTTAAATAATAGTATATTCTAATTTCTAATATCTTACTTAATAATTATATTCTACTCTAGTAGTATTACTATCTATAGATAATTACTAAAGAGTATAAGAGTTAGAGTAGAATATATAATATAAATAAATATACTATTAACTTATTAAGAAAGAACTTCTACTAGATTTACTATTAGTAAATAATAATCTCTAAGGCTAATATTATAATAATTATATCTAGTTTTAATAGTACTAAATATAAAGCTAGCTTAGTTTATATCTAGTATTATAATCTAATTAAATTATTATTTAATATTATTAAAATCTACTCTTTCTAATTATAAATAATTAAAATACTAGCTATTAATCTAATATACCTTTTCTAAATAAACTAGTTTATCTATAGTATAAAGAAAAGTATTAATACTCTTATTAAGTTCTATTAGCTCTCTAAGTAATAGATATATATCTACCTATAGTTTATATATAATAGATATAGCTAATTAATACTAAATTATAAAGTTATATATAGAGTAAGAGTAAAGAATTAGATTATAATAAGCTTATTTAGATATATTATCTAGTAGAATTAGAAATTTAAAATATAGCTTCTAGGGAATAACTATATAGAGCTATTTTTTATTATAAGATCTAGTAATATTATTTTCTTTCTCTATACTATAACTAATTAATACTATATTCTATTTAAGCTTATTAAGATATAGATTAAGTCTAAGTACTTATTTAATAAGATAGCTATTATAATTATTATTCTATACTCCCTTTAGTTCTACTATATATCTAGTCTACTACTATTAGAATAAGTACTCTAGAGTAATTATAGTATACTAGCTAGAGCCTAGATTAAGAATAAATCTCTAGTTAAAGTTAAAAGGCTTAGTATTAGTAGAAGTATAAAGCTATATAACTTTAACTAGTAGTAACTAGATAAGTTTAATTAGAAGGTTATATAATTCTATAAAAATATATTTAAAAAGCTTATAGTTAGTATTAAGCTATTATATAATAACTATAAAAGATAGTAGTATATATTTTAGGATATTTATAATATATACTTCTAAATATAATAAACTAAGAGCTAGCTTACTAAGTATCTAATTATTACTAATTCTAGAATTAGATATATCTAGCTTAACTATTTCTATTATATTATTCTTAAGCTCTTCCTATATAATATATAGTACTATATTATCTAGATAGAGATAATTAGAATAAATAGAAATCTTACTAATAGTATCTATACTATAGTATAATATAACCTATTAAACCTATTTTATAATAATATAAAAAAGCTCTTTTATAACTACTAGATTAATTAAATCTATATATATCTATATATTATTATAGGGAATAAGATATAAATAAAGAAGCTATTAGAACTAGTTAATAATCTCTTTATATCTCTAAACTAATAACTAATATAGATCTAGATATATAAAGATCTAATTAAAATATATAAAAGATAGAACTCTAAGCTCTATAGAGTTATAATAACTTTAGCTATAATAATAATTACTAAGTCTATAGATATAGAGAAAGCTACTATCTAATATAATAATCTCTACTAGCTTATTCTAATTATAAACTAGATCCTACTATAATCTAGTAATAGTATAATAATTACTAAGTTTAAAGCTAATTAAAATATTATACTTAAGATATATAGTATATAGTACTTTATCTCTATTATCTTTATATCTAGAGAAATAAGCTTCTTAAACTAAAAGTTATATTTTTATAAGAATATAAATAATAGCCTAGAGAATAATAATTATAAAATAAGCTTATTTAGATTTAGCTAGATATATATTAATCTCTAAAAGTAATATAGACTTAATAGAAATATATATAATATACTAGCTAATAGTATTACTAGATCTATACTCTTATAGCTCCTAGAGTAACTCTATTATAACTAATCTAATAAACTATTAATTAAAACTAAAGATCTTATATTTAGATATTTTATAATAATATTATTCTACTATAGTAAATCTAATTAGAATAGTTTTAATCTAGTATTTAAAAAGAACTAGCTCTTTAAGATTAATATAATTAGTTATATAAGGAATAGATTAATATAGAATCTAGATTATCTTTTTAGTAAGATTATATAAGTATATACTATTTACTAACTAAAGGATATACTAATACTAAATTAATATAATTAAAATATATAATCTAACTAGCTATAATTTAATCTTATTCCTCTCTTCTTATTAATCTAGATTATAATTTCTAATATCTAGATATCTATATATATACCTAGTAGTAATATATTATACTAATAAATAATCTATTATTAATAAGTAATAAGAGAAGTCTAGAAATATAACTAAAGAATAAACTAAATAATCTAGTACTAGAGATAGAGATAGAAATAAGCTCTACTAGTAGTCTAAATACTAAATTATACTAATAATAATAATCTATAGAATATAAATTAATAATAATAATAATTAGTAGAACTAGATATAATCTAATATCTATACTAGTAGAACTAGATATAATCTAATATCTATACTAGTAGAATAGTAATAATAAATAAATAGATAGATTAAATAAATAGCTCTCTATTAAATACTTAACTATATAATTATTAGAAAACTTAAATATCTTTATTTAGATAACTTATTTTAGAAATCTTCTTACTAAATATACTATTTATTCTATAATAGTAACTAGATTATAATATAAACTATAGTAAAATAAGAGAAGAGATATAGTAAATAAATATAAAACTAATTAATAAAAGTAAATTATAATTTTAATCTACTCCTAGTAAATTCAGTTTAAAATAAACTATAGCTATAAAGAGATTAGTAGATTAAAGTTAATTAGAATACTAGGATTAAGAATATATATAGAAACTTAATAAATAAAAATATACTAAATACTAATATTATAGTCTAATATACTAACTAACTAAATCTAATATTATTATATCTATTATTCTATATAAAATCTACTAAGAAACTTATTCTATTAGAAAAAATAGTATATTAAGACTTATCTATAGTATATAAAGAGATAGTAGATTAAGATATTATACTACTCTAGTAAAATATTAAGCTATATATATATAGGGTAATATATTATATTTTATTTATATAAAAAAAAGAGATAAAATATACTATAAAGGAAGAAAGTAAATTTATTTTAAAAAAAAACTAAAAGTATTATAGTCTAATATACTATAGATAATATACTCTCTATATTCTATTTATACTTTATACTAAAGAAAAAATCTCTTAAGGTTTATTTACTCCCTATTAAAGTTAATTAGATTATTTCTAACTAACTTTAGTAGAAAAAAGAAGGAAGTTAGATAATAAGAGTTATAAATAAAGAGATTCTAATTATACTATATAGTAAGTAGCTACTAGGGTAGAATTTATATCTCTTAAATATATCTCTAATTATAATAATAACTAGATATAATCTTCTAAATAATATAGAGATATTATAAATATAGTAATATATTATAATCCTAACTATAGTATAACTAACTAAGATTAACTAAATAAAAAGAACTATTTAGTTCTATTTAAATATTAAACTAATATTTAATATAAAGTATATAAAAGTAAAATTAAATAGAATCTAAGCTTTATTTTATAAAAGTATTCCTAAAGTAAGTATTTATTATAAATAAATAAGATATATATTAGTATATAGTAGATTACTCTAATCCCTTAAAGCTAGTAGAATAATTATATTAAGTATTAGTTTCTAAAGTTCTAGAGTTTTCTATAGTTTAAATCTATATTTTAAATAGTATAATATTAGATTTTATTATAAAGTATATAGTATATTAACTCTATAAAAGCTCTAAGAGTAATAATTTATAATTAGAGATAATTTATATAATACCTACTTAACTTAATAACTATATCTAGTAGATCTAAAAAGAGAATAATAAACTAGATAGTTTTATAATACTTATATAGAAAGTATATAGTTTACTCTAGATCTTTAATAAAACTAAATTAGATTTTTATTTTAGAATATCTATTTATTCTTTTCTCCTTAGACTATTTAGTAAATATATTAAGTATATATTCTAGATCTATAATATAAGTATTTAGTATATCTACTACTTTATCTATAGAGAAACTAGTAAAGATATCTATATCTATATCTATATTAGTAGGAGGCTAGAGATCTATAAAATTAATAGATAGAAATATACTTTTAGTAAATAGTATAGTAGAGCTATTCTTAGTAGATTAATTTATACTTCTTCTATTAGAGTCTAATCTCTTAGTAAATATTAAAAGAGATAGCTATAAACCTAGTTAATAAGAACTTAATAAAATAGGATTTAGAAACTACTTATAAAGTAGTAATAGGATATATAATATATCTATATTAAAATAAAATAAATCTATATTAATATAAGATAAGAGTACTATATTCTATCTACTTTACTATTATAAGAAAATAGCTAGTTATATAAAGAGAAAGAAGATAGAGAAAAAATTCTATAAAAAAGAGATTATATATAAAGTCTAATACTACTATATAATATTAGAAAAATCTCTATAATACTAATCTATTATTTATTTCTATTTAATAAGTAGTAGATAAAATAAAGCTATTTAGATTTTATTAATAATAAAATAAGTACTATAAATTAGTACTAATTTATTTAATTATATATAAGAGAACTAATAAATATACTAATTTTTATATAGTAATTATATTATCTACTCTTTATATAAATATAAAAGAAGTAAATCTATTTAAAGTTATTTACTTAGAGTAGATTTACTTTTAAATAGATTTACTTTTTAAACTTTAATAATAAGAATCCTAATAGTTACTAGATATATAGTAGAATAACTTCTAATACTATAGGAAAAATATAAAACTATAGAGAATTAGATCTACTTCTATTAAAGTACTCTAGATAGATTAAACTAGATAATCTAGATATTTTCTCTAGCTATAAATTAACCTTCTATATTAATAGTATACTAAATAGCTAGAGAATTATAATATAGTTTTATTATTAGAGAGTAATCTATATAATATAATAATAAGCTTATTCTAACTCCTTAGAATTAGTAGAGTAAATCTTCTTAATAAAATATTAGCTTTAGAGGCTTTAGAATATTCTATAATATATCTTTATACTCTAAACCTTATAGTATACTAATTTAGTTAAATAGAAACTCAGACTATATCTATTAGAATATAGTATAATATATAAATAAAGAGCTTAAGCTTAGTAATTTTTAACTAGAGATTAACTAGTAGAGGTCTATTTATATTTATAATCTATCTATAAGAGCCTAAGAAAAGAATAATAACTTATACTACTATATACTATTTATATAGTAACTAGACTATTATCTTTAGATTACTAATAAAGCTAATATAAACTTTTATCTTAAAGTACTTCTTTATTCTTTTCTCCTCTAACTATTCTATATATATTTTAACTAGTAAATATAGACTTATAATATATATAACTAGAGTATTAAAAGTACTTTCTATAAAGAGATTAATAAACTAATCTATATTTATATTATTAATAAATAGCTCTTTAGTAGATAGTATATTATTAATATAGCTATAGATACTATCTTCAGAATATAATAAAATATTATTACCTAAGTAGTTTACTAGAACCTTATTAAAAGCTAGTATCTCTATAAATCTTAATAGATAGAGTATTTAAAGAATTAGTAAAAAAATATTAAAATAAGATTAATAATCTATTTACTAGAAAATAATAGAGTATATAGAATTATTAGATAGATTATAATATAGTACTTAAACTATATAAGTATTATAGTAATACTATATAAGAATAGCTAGCTAGATATAAAAAGAGTAGAATATAGAGGATATTCTATAGGATAATTTATATTTAACTTTTAATACTATCCCTTTTACTATAAGAAAAATTATAATAATATCTACTAATAGTTTATATACTATTTACCTAGTAATAAGTAAAATAAATCTATTTAGATCTCTTTAATAATAGAGATTATTATAATAAGTTACTATTTACTAATTATACTATATTTATATAATTATATACTTATATTATATAAAAATTTATATTACTATTATTTATTTTAAATAATATTCTAACTATATATAATAATTATATTTTAACTTACTCTTACTAAAATAAATAAATTAAACTTACTTTTATATTATATAGAGAGATATACTCTACTATTATCTATTTTAGATAATACCCTAGCTATATATAATAATTATATCTTAACTTACTCCTACTAAAGTAGATAAGCTAAATCTACTCTTATATTATATAAAGAAATATATTCTACTATTACTACTCTCTAATAATATTCTTTCTAATAATATACTTTAGTAAAGAGAAAATTTAATATACTTCTATTAAAATAAATAAAATACCTTTCTAGATAAAAGTTCTTCTAGTTTATAGAATCTATTTATATACTCCTATAGAAATCCCTCCCTAGTCTTTAGCTTAAAAAGCTTAATCTTAATATATTTATACTAATTACCCTATAAGTATAAAAATAGCTATTTCTCCTTATACTATATCTATAACTATATTCTAATTCTATTTCCTATATTAGTAAATATATTTATATAATTATATCTACTTTTCTTTCTTATAAAATAGCTATTTTTTACTATTTTAATTAGGTTTATAATAATACTAAACCTAGTATATTCTAAGAATCCAGAGTATATTCTATAGCTATATAGCTCTATATATATATATAATCTACTTTAGTAGGAATATATAATAACCCTCTATATATCCTCTAATCTACTTTAGTAGGAATATATAATAACTCTCTATATATTCTTTAATCTACTTTAGTAGAAATAAATAAAAAAAAATTAAAAAAATTAAAAAATTA
Organism: Clonostachys sp. G952; assembly: GCA_027569935.1. NCBI lineage: Eukaryota > Fungi > Ascomycota > Sordariomycetes > Hypocreales > Bionectriaceae > Clonostachys > Clonostachys sp. G952. Next base: position 70,073 of record JAPDLB010000075.1, on the reverse strand, counting down.
AATTTCTTTAAATATATTAACTAACTATATATATAATAATACCTTAACTATATATTATATCTTTATTAATAGTATTATTAACTTAAAATACTACTAATAATATTTAAAACTATATCTAGATTAATACCTTATAAGAATATCTAAAATATAAGAAACTCCCTATAGTTTATACCTTCTAAAGCTAAATAAGATAATATTTAGTATACTATAGAAGATAATCTGGATATTACTATTAGGAGGAATCTTAGTATTATATTATAATATAAGAATTTCTATAGAGAGAATTTACTATAAGTTTATAAAATAAGTTTCTAGCTTATATTTATACTACTAGTTAATAAAGATATAAAAGAATATAATATTTATAAAATATATTAAACTATAGTTAATCTAAAAATACTAACTAAAAAAGTAATCTTTCTAAATTATATCTCTATTAAGATTATACCCCTCCCTTTTATAATTAAACTTAATAACTTTAGTAATATCCCTTTATTAATCTATTTTATAGATTTAATTAGTAAATCAGGCTTAATAAGAAATATAAAGAGAGAGATTTCCTTACTCCTACTAATATTACTTATATAGTTATAGCTTAATCTACTTTAGTAGAAGTAGGAAAAAATTAGAAAAATTTTATAATCCCTAATATTAATCTAATTTAATTATTTCTATAAACTAGATATATTAATAATAAATACTACTTTAGTTCTAGATCTAGTAGAATTCTATCTTTAAGTTCTAAATATAAAGAGTTTAATTTATCTAATTAGAGCTATATATAAAGAGAAAGAGTTTATATTCTAGGCCTAGAAAGCTAGATTATAACTCTTACTACTAGTAAAAGAGATATCTAATATAGAGCTTATATCTTAAATTAATAATATTAACTAGTTTAATAATCCTACTTTTTATACTAAATAATCTTATTTTTAAAGATATCCTAGATTAGTATATTAATCTTAAGTATAAATATTAATACCTAATACTAAATAAGCTTAGTATACTAACTAAAGATCTTCTTAATAGAGTCTATATATCTAATAATATATATAGAGTACTATTACTAATTATTCTATATAGTATTTACTTTAATAAAGGGGGTAGTTTCTATCTTTATACTAGGCTTACTTTATATATATCTATCCTATAGTTTAACTATAGTAATTCTAATATAGGAGATCTTAATAGTAAAATTACTATCTAGTAGGGGGAAAATAATAATAATATTACTATTTAGTTTATTATATAAGGTATAACTATTAGTTATAAGAGGTATAATACTATCTACTATAACTAATCTACCCTTAGTATAATAGTTGGATAACTTATACTGAACAGGGGTCTAGGGTAGGTTAGAGCTGAACTAATCAGAGTATTATTCTAAGTAGTATAATTAGATTATTATAGACTATATAATATAAGTTACTATTAATATATAAATATTATAGAGCTAGTAATAATAGAGATATAAATAATTATATTAATAACTATCTAAGAGAGTATTTTAAGCTATAGAAATAAATATATATATATATACTAATATATTTACTAGAGTATTTATAATAGTCTTTATTTAGAACTTTACTTAAGTAAAGTAAAATTACTTTTATTAGCTTATCTAGATAGATCTACTAAGCTACTTTATATATAACTTCCTATAGCTCTAGAGATAGTCTTTATCTATAATATAATACTCTCTCCCTATTAGTCTTATCTCTAAGGCTATTTTATTATACTATACTATTATTATATATATTTAATTCTATATTTATTTTATATTATTATTTAGCTACTAATAAAATATCTAGCTATATATTAAAATAAAAGAAATCTGAGTTAGTATATAATTATATCTAAAGGTTAGAATATATTCTTATATATAGATTTAAAGTTCTTCTATATTCTTATTATATTAAGAAGGAGGTATTATATATTATTATACTAAATATTAGTTATTATATAACTTATTATTATCTGGGTTACTTATATAATTATTTATATTCCCTAATATCTTTAAATAAGTATATTTATATATTAAGCTAATATAGTTATTAATCTATATAGTTAAGAGAATTAATAAAGAGCTATTTTATTTTAAAAATAAGAAATCTTAAGTTAAGATAGTATTAGCTAAGGCTTTTATATAAGTTTCTTATTTATAGTAAATATAGAAATAGCTTTATAAGAAGAATATAGAGATATTAAGAAAGAGATTAAATAATATAGAAGTATTAGAAGAGGAGGAATAGAAAGAGATAGAGAAGAAAAATTATTAGGAAGATTTAGAGTATACTTAAACCTAGGAGATTAAGTTAGTATTTTAGATCTAAAGTACTTATACTATAGAGATAGTAGATTTTTTAGAGTTCTCTTTTAATTCTTCTATAGAGAATCTTTTTAATAATATTATCTAAAGTAATATTACTAATCCTTTTTCTTCTAATAGAACTAGTAGATTAAATATTAGTATTTTTTTAGATATTTAACTAGTTTCTATATATTATTATTTTTATTATAACTCTTCTATTTTATTAAATAAAATATTTATTTATTTCTAACTTCTTTCTTTAGGATTTTTTCTAGTTTATATTCTTTTTTATAGATCTTAATTAGATAATTCTAATCTAGAGTATTTTCTAGTATTTTTTTAAGTAATAAAATATAAAAAACTAGATAGATATATATTATATCTAGTAATAAGAGTTTATAGTTAATATCTGATTTTTTCTTAATAATTTTAAATAATTTAAGTTTTTTATAATCTAATTTATTATTTAGTTTTATTATAATAATATTTTTATAAAATAGATAGATTTTATCTTCTTTCTTTAAAATTAGTCTTTTTAATTTTATTTTATTATAGTATTTTTTTATTCTTTTTTAGAGAAATTCTAGTTCTATTTTTATTTTAATATATAATAAGTATAATATTTCTTTTATAAGTATAGTAGCTAGTATATCTAGTCTATTAAGTTCTAATTAATCTTAGAATTTAGATTTATAACTATAGTTTATATATATTAGTAATAGTTAAGTTAATTCTTATACTAAACTATTATATATAATTTATACTATTAGTAATAGTTATATCTAATTATTCTATTTATAATTAATATATACTTATAGATCCCTATATAATATAAGATTTAGTTTTAGAATTAGTATATAGTAACTTTATAATTAGCTATTACTCTTCTTTTAAAGATTCTATAGTAATAACTAACTAATCTATTATAATACTAGATACTATTAAATTAACTTTATTTAATTTAACTTTTCTATCTAATAAACTTTCTAATAATTCTATTCTATTTAATTCTCTTCTGCTTAATAATACTAACTAAAATAGATATTTATTTATTTAACTTAAAAAGCTACTTTAGTCCGGATTAACTTAAGCTAGTATATTACCTACTAGTACTATATATAATACCTTGGGTTATAATAATTATTAAGTACTAGAGAAATATTATTATAGTCCTCTATAAGTATATTATTAAAGATCAGATCTATCTCTATATCCTTACTAACTATAAAATAGAGTAATAGTCCTAGTAGGTATAACTACTAGATCTATATATAAGAAAGTAGCTTTATTATTATAAGTAAACCTATAATAGAATATAAGCTTAAATAATTAATATCTAAAAAGAGATTCTAATAGTTATTATTAATAACTATTATTATATATATAAGGACCTAATTACTTATAATAATCAGGCTCTAGCTATAGGGAATAATTATATTAAAGATATCTATTATTACTATTATAAAAGATAGTTAGTAATAAGTTATAAGAAGAGGTAGTTAGTAATAATAAGCTTAGAGAGATATTATAATTAATTATAAATAATAAGTATCCCCCTTTAGAGCTTATAGCTAAGTTATATACTTAATAAGCTCTTTTTAGAGTTTTTAAAGTTACTATTACCTATACCTTAGCTAACTATATAATAAAAAGTAAAAAAAAATAAAATTAAAGATTAGATATAGATTAGAACTTAGTTAAAAACTAATTATATAGATTATATTATATATAGTCTAATCTTAGAATATTATTCTTTATATATAGTAAAAACCCTTAAAAAAATATACTTATAGATATTATTCCAGAGTTTAGTTTAAGTATTCTATTTAACTATTACTTTATAAGTAGTAAGCTATTAAAAGCTTATATTTTATATTTATTTATACTATAAGTAATTATTAAAACTTAGAGATAAATATTATTTCTCTATTTAATATTATTTTATTAGGTAATCTATAGTAACTAACTATATATTATAAAAACTAATATATAAAATCTTCTATAGAGCTTACTTCCTTATATAGAATAAAGTATTTATATTTTATAAATCTATTAATAACTACTAAAATACTATTATATTTTTCTCTAGTTATTAGTTCTTTAGATTTTAATAATTTAATAATATAATTAAAGGATATTAATTACTATAGTTATTCTAATACTATAACTAGTTTAAGTTCTCTATATAGTTTATATTATATAGATTTAATTTATATATATATATTATATTTTAACTTAATATATAATTCCAGACTTAATCTTAAAAATAGTATATAGTAATTTTTATAATTAGCTATTATTCTTCTCTTAAAGATTCTATAGTAATAACTAACTAATCTACTATAATTCTGAATACTATTAAATTAACTTTATTTAATTTAACTTTTCTATCTAATAAACTTTCTAATAATTCTATTCTATTTAATTCTCTTCTATCTGATAATACTAACTAAATTAAATATTTATTTAACTTAAAGAGCTACCTTAGTCTAGATTAACTTAAGCTAGTATATTACCTACTAGTACTATATATAGTACCTTAGGTTATAATAATACTAAGAGGTAAACTATATAATAAGAATCAGGTTAGGGTTAGAATCTTAATAAATTTTAAATTAAAAAAGAATATTAATCCTGGGATTAAGAAATTCAGAGTATAAAATTAAGATATTAATTTTCCTTAATCTAGGGGTTAAGAAATTTAGAGTATAAAATTAAAGTATTAATTTTTCTTAATCTAGAGATTAAAAAATTTAAAGTATAAAATTAAGATATTAATTTTTCTTAATCTAGGGATTAAGAAATTCAGAATATAAAACTAAGATATTAATTTTCCTTAATTTAGAAATTAAGAAATTTAGAATATAAAATTAAGATATTAATTTTTCTTAATTTAGAAATTAAGAAATTTAGAATATAAAATTAAGATATTAATTTTCCTTAATCTAGAAATTAAGAAATTTAGAGTATAAAATTAAAATATTAATTTTTTTTAATTTAGAGATTAAGAAATTTAGAATATAAAACTAAAGTATTAATTTTCCTTAATCTAAAGATTAAGAAATTTAGAGTATAAAATTAAAATATTAATTTTTCTTAATCTAGAAATTAAGAAATTCAGAATATAAAATTAAGATATTAATTTTTCTTAATCTAGAGATTAAGAAATTTAGAATATAAAATTAAGATATTAATTTTTCTTAATCTAGAGATTAAAAAATTTAGAATATAAAATTAAGATATTAATTTTTCTTAATTTAGAAATTAAGAAATTTAAAATATAAAATTAAAATATTAATTTTTCTTAATCTAAAAGTTAAGAAATTTAGAATATAAAATTAAAATATTAATTTTCCTTAATCTAGAGATTAAGAAATTCAGAGTATAAAATTAAAATATTAATTTTCTTTAATTAAGATATTAATTTTCTTTAATCTAGAGATTAAGAAATTTAGAATATAAAACTAAGATATTAATTTTTCTTAATCTAGAAATTAAGAAATTCAGAGTATAAAACTAAGATATTAATTTTTCTTAATCTAGAGATTAAGAAATTTAGAATATAAAATTAAAATATTAATTTTTCTTAATCTAGAAATTAAGAAATTTAGAATATAAAATTAAAATATTAATTTTCTTTAATCTAGAGATTAAGAAATTTAAAATATAAAATTAAAGTATTAATTTTCCTTAATTAAGATATTAATTTTCCTTAATTTAAAGATTAAGAAATTTAAAGTATAAAACTAAGATATTAATTTTTCTTAATCTAGAGATTAAGAAATTTAGAGTATAAGATTAAGATATTAATTTTTCTTAATTTAGAAATTAAGAAATTTAGAGTATAAAATTAAAATATTAATTTTTCTTAATCTAAGGATTAAGAAATTTAGAGTATAAAATTAAAATATTAATTTTTCTTAATCTAAAAATTAAGAAATTTAGAATATAAAATTAAAATATTAATTTTTCTTAATCTAGAGATTAAGAAATTTAGAATATAAAATTAAAATATTAATTTTTCTTAATCTAGAGATTAAGAAATTTAAAATATAAAATTAAGATATTAATTTTTCTTAATCTAAAGATTAAGAAATTTAGAGTATAAAATTAAAATATTAATTTTCCTTAATCTAAAGATTAAGAAATTTAGAGTATAAAACTAAGATATTAATTTTTCTTAATCTAGAGATTAAGAAATTTAGAATATAAAATTAAGATATTAATTTTTCTTAATCTAAAAATTAAGAAATTTAAAGTATAAAATTAAAATATTAATTTTCTTTAATTTAGAAATTAAGAAATTTAAAGTATAAAATTAAAATATTAATTTTTCTTAATTTAGAGATTAAGAAATTTAAAATATAAAATTAAAATATTAATTTTTCTTAATTTAGAGATTAAGAAATTTAGAGTATAAAATTAAGATATTAATTTTCCTTAATTAAGATATTAATTTTTCTTAATCTAGAGATTAAGAAATTCAGAGTATAAAATTAAAATATTAATTTTTCTTAATCTAGAGATTAAGAAATTTAGAATATAAAATTAAGATATTAATTTTTCTTAATTTAGAAATTAAGAAATTTAAAATATAAAATTAAGATATTAATTTTTCTTAATTTAAAGATTAAGAAATTTAGAGTATAAAATTAAAATATTAATTTTTCTTAATCTAGAGATTAAGAAATTTAGAGTATAAAATTAAGATATTAATTTTCCTTAATTAAGATATTAATTTTTCTTAATCTAGAGATTAAGAAATTCAGAATATAAAATTAAAATATTAATTTTCCTTAATCTAGAAATTAAGAAATTTAAAATATAAAATTAAGATATTAATTTTTCTTAATTTAGAAATTAAGAAATTTAGAGTATAAAATTAAGATATTAATTTTTCTTAATCTAGAGATTAAAAAATTTAGAATATAAGATTAAAATATTAATTTTTCTTAATTTAGAGATTAAGAAATTTAGAGTATAAAATTAAAATATTAATTTTTCTTAATCTAGAGATTAAGAAATTTAAAATATAAAATTAAGATATTAATTTTTCTTAATTAAGATATTAATTTTTCTTAATCTAGAAATTAAGAAATTTAGAGTATAAAATTAAAATATTAATTTTTCTTAATCTAGAGATTAAGAAATTTAAAGTATAAAATTAAGATATTAATTTTTCTTAATCTAGAGATTAAGAAATTCAGAATATAAAATTAAAATATTAATTTTTCTTAATCTAGAAATTAAGAAATTTAGAGTATAAAATTAAAATATTAATTTTCCTTAATCTAGAGATTAAGAAATTCAGAATATAAAATTAAGATATTAATTTTTCTTAATTTAAAGATTAAGAAATTTAGAGTATAAAATTAAGATATTAATTTTCCTTAATTAAGATATTAATTTTTCTTAATCTAGAGATTAAGAAATTCAGAGTATAAGATTAAAATATTAATTTTCCTTAATCTAGAGATTAAGAAATTCAGAGTATAAAATTAAAATATTAATTTTCCTTAACTAAAAGTATTATATCTTAAGAACAGCTATCTACTTATATAGACCTACTATAACCTAATATATAATTTATAGTTTTAGTATATTATATACTATATTAAGTTAATTAGATAGAGATAGCTTTTAAAAATTAATTATTTAAGCTTTATATTATTTTTATTTATAATCAGATTAGAATATTAGTCTTATTAGATTAGATTTAGTATTAGTATATCAGAGTTTATTTTAGTTTAATCTAAAATTATATATATTTAGAAATAAGAAAAACTAGTTATATAAAGTTATTAGTTAATTTACCTTTATAAGTATAATATATATTTACTACTATAGGAGGTTTTTATTAAGAATAATATAGATTTAATATTAATCTAATACTTTTATAAATAGTAGTAAAGCTAGAACTAAGTATTATAAATAAAGATCTCTATTAGGCTATAGGAAGTTATATATAAAGTATAAACCTACTTAAAGTCCAGATTAATAAATATTAATTTATTACTTAGAATAAGTAATAGGTAAGTAATAGATAAGTAATAGGCTTATTATATATATATATTTATTTTATTAGATAGAATACTCTTTTAAATAGTTATTAATATAATTATCTATATATCTATTATTACTAGCTTTATAATACTTATATATTAATAGTAACTTATATTATATAGTTTATAATAATCTGATTATACTACTTAGAATAATATCTAATTAGTTTAATTCTAACTTACTCTAGACCTCTATTTAGTATAAGTTATCTAACTATTATACTAAGTTAGACTATAGAAACTATAAAATAGTAGCTCTAGATATTTATAATATCTATTAATCTTTTTTAGTAAGCTTATTAGTCTCTATATTATTTTTACTAATAAAATATATTTAATTTACTTTATAGAATAAATATTTATCTATAATCTCTATCTCTTTTAAACTATTATCCTTAGAGATACTTATTACTTACTTATATTCAGATTCCCTAGTATAAAGTAGACTTATTATAAGTAGGATTAAGTAATTAAACCCTTATTATCTCTATTTAGTAAAATATAGGTTTTCCCTTATATAATAGGAGAAGAAAGCTAGTAAGATTATTATTAATATATATTCTAATAGCTTTATACTAATTAACTCCTTTTAGCTAAGCTTTATATATATAGACTTAAGATAGAGAGTTAGTATATATTCTAATTTACTCTATACTTAACTAAGCTAGAAGTAGATTCTATTATCTATATAATACTAATTCAGCTAGTTATTCTATTATAAAGTATAGTATAATAACCTCTAGTTAGAATAAATACTAGTCTATAGATTTTAATACTATCCTATAAAAAATAATCAGAATAAGTTTAAGATTAGAAAAGCTAATCTTAATATATATTATTCTATCTTATCTGGGTAGAACAGTAGATATACTAGAAGAATACTATATATCTTACTAAAATATATTTAGACTCTCTTTACCTATTTATATTATAAAGTACTTAAAAATATATATATCTATTTATTAATATAGGTAGATAGATAGAATAATAAATTAAAATAAGCTTACTATTTAACCCCCCTTATCTAGTTATAGGATTAGCTATTACTTATACTTAATACTACTTATACCTCTATCTGAGTTATATTACTCCTTATAGGAAAAGAGTATAATACCCTTAGTATTAGCTAGCTTTAATTATTCTACTTATAACTTAATAAATATATCTATAGTACTATTAATCTAATTATTATTCTATTCTTATATTTTACTTTAGTAATATACTATAGATAGATAAGCTAAGAAATATAAAAGTAAGATATAAATTAGATATTCTAAAGCTAATAAGAGAATAATATATATTCTTATCTAATCTATATATAAATATTAAATATAGTACTATAAAAAGTATATAAATAAATAATATATAGATAATAGATATATAAAATCAGTTTACTAACTTACTAGCCCCTAAGTAGAGTAGTTATTATAGTTTATTAATATATATATAGTAATAAGTTAATATTCCTACTATATATTATAGAGTAGGATATAGTCTATTATACTTTTCTTCTGATCTTTAACCCTAGGGTTAAAAATAATTTAATACTAAGAAAAGGAATAGTTATCTAATAGCTAGTACCCTCTAGATCTATTATATCTTAAAAGAGAAAACTTACTAAGAATAGGGATAGTTCTATCTATAGGAGTAATTTAGTACTACCTCCTAATAAGAAATTATTAACTCTAATTAAGATAACTAATATAGTTATTATAGCCTATCCTATAGATAAGAGGGAAAGAGATAGGCTAAGAAAGATATAGTTAGAAAATAAGATAAATAATATTAATAGCTTAGGTAATACCCTAGCTACCTTCTAGACCAGGGAGACTATAAGCCTCTATAAGGCCTATTAGTATCTCTAGCTAATAGCTAAGATATTACTTAAAGTACTTAGTATAATTTAAATAGATAGATAATAAAATAGGCTTATTAATTCTAATTATATTAAATATCTCTATAGTATCTTTAGGGATAGTAAACTAGTATAAACTTCTAGTAAGAATATACTATAGATTCTAATAAACTTAAATAATCTATATATAATACTCCTTATATAGTATAAGTTATTAGATCTATATATTACTAGTTCTATATTAGAAATACTTAATAGTTTCTCTATAATAGTAGAGTTACTCTATAAAGAGATTAAATATTATAAAGATATACTAGTTAGTAATAAGATATTTAACTTCTCTAGATAGCTTAATATTAACTCAGATAAGATTAAAATACTAGTAGATTAGTATTAAATTAGTACTTTATAGAAATATATTAAGGAAATAGAAGCTAGATAGAAGGAGTACTAGTAGTATTATAATATATATATTTCTAGTAAGTAATCTCCTAGGTTTAGAAGAATATAATCTAAGAGTTACTTCCTCTGAATAGGAATTAAGAACTTCTAGACTAATAATAGAGATATAATAGCTACCTCTATATAGATAACCTTCTGAATATAATTAACCTTAGCCTGTATCTTAATATTTAACCCTTTATAAAGCCTAACTCTAATAGAGATAAATAGATATAGATTATTACTATAACTAAGTTCTTAGAAATTAAGAAGAAAATAAAGATAAAGAGTAGAATTAATTATCTTAAACTCTAAAAAAGCCTCTGAGATATACTCTAGTTCTATAGAAACTATAAATTCTTATAACAGATAGTAATCTTATAGTATAATACTTATTAGAGGAATATAATTATAGAATAGTACTTAGTACTCCTTAGATAATAGATATTCTATATTACTAACTAGGAATATATAATATCTCTATATATTAATAATATAAAATAATATACCTATAGTATATTATATATAAGCCTAGATATATTATTAACTTAATATTCTAGTTTTAGTTTATCTACTTTTACTATATTCTATATATCTTAGGTAATCTATCCAGCTAGATAGATAGCTATATCTAGCTATTTAACTAGGAGGAGCTATATAAAGTATAGTAGAAAAAGCCTGATATAATATATAACCTCTTCTAGCTAGATAAAAGGAAGAGTAAATATAGAAATTTAATATTCCTTACTTTCCTTATACTTAACTAGTATAAAGCTATATTTAAATATTTCTCTAGAGCTAAAGCTATTCTCCCTAATATTATATAGCTTATTAGATTAATAAAATAGTATACTAATATTCTTAGCTATATCCTATAATATATAGTTATATAGATTAACCTAGAGCTTATTAAGTTAGTAAGAAATAATAGTAATAAAAAGCTAGCTCTCTATCTTAATCTAAAGCTAGATCTAGTAAGAGAGAATATAGCTAATTAGATTAAATAGGCTTAGGAGTATATCTAATATAAGATTATACTACTAAGCTAACTAGCTGAACTTAATTATATACTTTACCTAGATAAGGATATATTACTACTTCTCCAGCAGGAGGTTCTAGACTATATACTTATTAATCTTAATATACTAAGCTTAAAAGAGTAGAGAAACTTTATAACTAAAGTTCTAAACTCTAAGGTACTTAGCTAATAAGTATATACTAACTAGTTTTAATACTATCTAGTATAGTATAGAATTCTATAAATAGTTTATTAATATAAAGAGAGTATATTCTATACTAAGTAATACTTTAAGTCTGAGATTAAGAGTAATAGTAAAGAGGATAGTATAGATACTACTAAGAGTAAAGAAGAGGGAGTAGTAGTACTACTAATAGAGAGTATCTATATATATATCTATAATAAGTAACCTAAGCTTACTAATAATTAAACTCTATAATACTAGCTTAACTTAATTAGATTCTAGGATAACTTTATAGAGTTTTTAGAGAAAAGCTATTAGAAGTATAGGGCTATATAATTAGAACTACTAATAGAGCTAGAGGAATTAATACCTAGTACTCTAGAGGTAAATAAGCCTACTAGTAATACTACTACCTCTATATAGGATAGTATAGAAAGTACTAGTAACTAGTCTCTAAGTTCTTAGATATCTATAAATAGAGTAGTAAGCTAAAAGAATAACTTCCAGGCCTAATAGGGAAGCTTATCTATATCTTAATTACTTACTCTATAGCTATAGTATTAGAATCCAGATTATATAAGGAAAGTTATAAAGAAACCTAAGTAGTAGAAAATTAGCTATAATTTTATATCTTCTTAGAAGAAAGCTTTTCTAATTCTATAGTAATAAAATCTAGTAGATATAATATATAGTTTAATTATAGCTAGAAGTAAGTATTATCTAGTATCTCTAGAGATAAAGAGCCTACTTAGTTCTACTATCTAGTAGTAGTACTTATATAATAATACTCTATATAGTAAATCTTACTCTAAGTAGAGAAAGATTTATATTTTTTCTCCTTTTTATCTATAAAGATCTAATTCTAACTGCTTTTAGCTATTAATAAAAGATAAGATATATTCCTATAGATAATATAATCAGGCTTATAGCTAGATATAGATCTATATATCTCTAACCCTAGATCTAAACCTAACTCTATATATAGCTTATCTAGTCTAACTAATTAAAACTAGATCTAGTAGTAGGATAAAAGGTAATAATATATTAGCTATTCTAATTATTACTTTTAGCCTAAAGATAAAAATAAAGATACTATAGTATTAATATAAAAGCAGGATATAGTAAGTAAACTAGAAGGATAAAGAGAGAGAGTATATATTATTAGTTAGATAAGGGAAAGATAAAGATAGGGATTATTTATTATTTAAACTGTATTATTACCCCTAGTATAGTAGAAGAATAAGAATTATACTTAATCAGAGAGTAATTAGTACTATTATCTATCTATCTAATCTTCTTAAAAGCTTATCCTTATATATAAGTAAATATAAATAAAAGACTAAATATAGAATAAATATTCTAGTATACTTAATTCCCTAATTATCTTCCTATTATCTTTATTACTTCTATATACTGAATATAAAATTAAGAAAGTAGTTATAATAGTAAAGCTATTATAATACTAACCCCTAAGTATAAAACCGAACTTCTTAATATTCTATATATATAGCCTTTATATAATAGTAATAAAGAAAACCTATAGAGTATAATTAAGAATATAAATATTAGTATAAGTAATAAAAATAAAGATAATAAGAATAAAGATAAGCTAAATATAGTCTTTATAGCTAAGATATATAGTAATATAGGGCTTAGTATAGCTAAGATCTAGACTAGAGATATAGCCTTACTATAGGATTAGATTAATAACTAGATTAGTAATAATTTAGAGTATACTACCTTTTAAGATATAGATTTAATATATAATAATATATCTATATTAGGTAAGTTCAGGCTTCTACTTAACTAGCCCTATTCTCTAGTTATAGCTATATAGTTACTAGTAAATACTAATATAGCTCTAAGTAAAGAGGTTTATTAAAGAAATACAGGGTATAGATTTCTTAATTATAATAGCTATTAACTAGATATATAGTAATAACTAAATTAATTATAGTTTAAAAAGATTAGGATTTAAGAAGATTAGGAAAGATAATACTAATAGTATTATTCCTCTTCTCTTTCTAAATATACTAAGTATTATTAGAATATCTATATACTCTATTATATATATACTTAATAATAATTAGACTATAGCTAATAGAGATAGTAGCTTCTTTACTAATATTAACTTTATATTTATATACTAGAGTATACTATATAGTTCTAAGTATATTATAAAGAGACTAGGGTTCCCTCTAATTAACTATATATTCAGATTAGCTATAGATAGATAGTATAATATTTAGTTCCTTATTATATACCCTATAGGGAATACTCTCTCTAGATAGTTTAGTAGTTTAAAAAGAGCTAGTAGTAAGATAGTAATAAAGAAATACTATACTAAAGTACTCTATAATTATATTAAGGAGATCTTTAACTTATCTAATCTAATAGGAGTATTAGTTAAAGTATCCTAGGAACTCTCAGACTATAAGGTAGTATTATTTATACTATTAAAATAGTTTTAGTTCTAGTTACTCTTTATAGCAGGCTGGATAGATTTTATAAAGTAGTAATACTATAATATCTTCTAGAGGTATTACTAGTCTACTTTTTATATCTATAACTATAAGGCTAATATTCAGATTTATCTTAAGATAAAAGAGATACTTATTCTAATTAAGCTAGAAGTTAACTACTCTTATAAAGATAGTCTGGATAAAGATAAAATACTCTCTAGCTCTCTCTTAAGACCTAGATTAAGAGACTAAAGCTTAAGTAGCTACTAGAGGGTAACTACTAGCTCTAGGGATTACTAGAGCTCTAATACTATACTAGGCGAGGGTAAAATATATAAATCTCCCTTAATTAGGCTATTACTAGATCTATATCCGAGCTTAAGAGTAACCTATAGTAGTAGCTACTAGTAGAGATCTAATAGTATACTAGGTAAGAGTAAGATATATAAATTTTCCTTAACTAGGCTATTATTAGACCTATACCTAAGCTTAAGAGTAACCTATAGTAGTAGCTACTAGTAAAGGTCTAATAATATACTAGATAAGGGTAAAGTATATAAATCTCTATTAATCAGGCTATTACTAGACCTATTCTTAAGCTTAAAGATAATCTATAGTAGTAATTACTAGTAGGGGCTTAATACTATACTAGGATCTCTATTAACTAGCTTATTATTAGATATACCCTTAAGCCTAATAGTAAACTCTAGTACTAGGGGCTAGCTGAATCCTAATATATTATAGAGTAATAGACTTAAGTAAGATTATATTAATAAGCTTAGCTAGCTCTAGGATAGTCTTAAAGTAGTATTTAATATAAAGGGTATTTAGTATTTTTTCTATACCCTAGTAGCTAATATTAATTATACTAAGAAGTATATATATAGAGGATAATCTAAATAGGTACTATATACTCTACTAGTAGACTAGTAGAAGTTAATAGCTATTTATAATTATACTAATACCTTTAAATTCTACCTATTAAGCTTTAATTTATACTTTAGGAACTTTTTATTATTAGATAAACTACTATTTCTAGATAAAATCCTCTCTATAATTAAGTATAGAATAAGTAAGAATAACTAGAGTATTAATATTATATTAGTAGTCTATTTCTATAGCTACTTTAATATTAAGTATATAATCCGAGCTATACTTAAGAGCCTTCTAGCTATCTAAGGGCTTACTATAGCTATATATATACTACTACTAGAGGAGATATAGATTATATTATATAGGGTTTAAGATTAGTAAAGCTTAATACTATAGAGACTCTAGGGGAATACTACTAGCTATTATCCTAATATCTAGTAGCTCTTTATATATAAGAAGAAATATATAGATAAAGTAATCCGGACCTAGTAGATAGCTTTCTATATAGAGCAGGTTATATATATTAAGATCTGCTACCTGATCCCTATAAATTAGATATTTATATATACCCTTCTGCTTATTATCTAGCTATTATATTTCTTCTATACTAAGACTAATCTATATATCTCCCTCCTATATAGTTTCTCTATTAATATATTTCTAGATATCCTAAGTATCTATACTAGGATATTTAAATAGGCCCTATATAAGATTAAGACTTATTTTAAAAGAGCTAGGAATAAGAGCTTTAGCCTGATATTATTAGAAGGTATAGTAGTATTAGACAGGCTTAGGTACTACTGTTTTATAGAGTAGCAGTAGGTTCTCCCCCTAAGGATCTTTAGTCTGTTAGATATACTATAGAGCTTATTCTATAGCAGGTAGCTATAGATTAGCCCCTGGATTCTTAATATAAGCCCTGTAGATAGCTATATTAATCTAGCCCTCTAGCCCTATAAGAATAATAGATACCCCTAGTTCTTCTACCTTACTATACTTTATTACTACTATAGTATAGCTATAGCTAAAAACTACTTTAGCTAGATATAGTTTAATTAGATTAGTAGTAGAATACTTAGGGATATTAGTAATATTAGTATATTCTTTATTTAGATACTAACTAAGGTATAAGTACTATAGATTACTAACTACTTTAGCCTGTAGTATTAATACTAGATAAGTAAAGCTATTACTAGCTACTATAGTAATATAAGTATAACTGAGTATCTTAAGGTATAGATTAAGATAATAGATAGATAGTAGGTACTAGATTAGCTCTTTTTAAATAAGGCTATTAATACCCTTATAAAGCAGCTATACTAGGGCCTAGATAGGCTTAAAGGTATATATATAGAGGTTAAGGATCTAGTTCTAAAAGACTTTATAAAGAGTATCTACTAAGCTTATAACCCCAGAGGTAACTAGAGGAGTATATAAACTATTTCCTCCCTATTAAGTATATAGCTATAGACTATATAGGCTCTTATTCTTACCTTAACTACTAATACTATTATTAATAGAACCTAGATAGATATATTAGTAAGTACCTTCCGAACTACTAGTATTAAGGTTATACCTAGTATAATATCTAGCTGCCTAACTTTATAAATACTAATATAATTAATTAGCTCTATAGATTCTATTATAGCTATAAGGTATCTAATTATATTACCCTTAAGTAGTATCTTATATAGTATTCTTAAGTATAAAGCCCTTAAAAGCTCTCTTATTATAGAGATAGTTTATAGGAAGCTATAGTAGACTAATAAGAGCTAGACTATATAAAGTAGAATAAACTTCTCTCTTCTACTTATTAATATACTATCTCTTCTTAATAACAGGTTTAATAAGCTAATCCGAACTAATTATAAGAGGAAGAAGCTAATAGCAGACTACTTTAAGTATATTAGAATCCTTCTAGCTATAAATATTAAGCAGTCTGTTTATAATCTAGCTATTATAATATTAGTTATAATCAGGTTATTATTATAATAGGTAATAGTATCTAACTATAAGAGATATTTTAATATTACTCTAAAAAGACTTAATAGAAAGGGCTAGATTACTATTATTATTATCTAACTACTCTAGGATTTTATATCTAACTATTTTACCTTAGGCTAACTATTAGGAGAAATAGTATCTATTAATAATATAATATATATAGTTAGTAAGTTACTTATAGGCTAACTCTATACTTAAAAATATAACCTCTCCCTCCTCTATTTAAAACTAGTAATTTATAATATATATATAAGCTAATAATATCTCTAGGGGGCTCCCTATACTAGAGTATAGAATAAGCTATTATATAATTATAATAAGCAGGTACTATAAGCTGGATATAATAGCCTATATAATACTAAGAAGAGCTGATTTATATATTAAAGAACTATAGGATCTTTTATAATTATACTACTACCTCTAAAAATTACTATTAGTTCTATATAATTTCCTATTTATTATCTTTTAAGAGGAAGTAGGATTATAGAACTCTATATAGCTTAACTATTATAGCTCTCTGATTATTAATAATACTAAGGGGTAATAAGAGTAGGATCTTTATAGTAAGCTTATTATTATATTTCCTACTATATACTCTAATACTAGGATACTATCTGGATACTCCTTCTTCCCTCCAGATATCTAGATTAATAGAGGTCTTTTATTATATTCTTATATAGTCTGATATATAGATATATATATTAGGGCTATTATTAAGTAGAATCTCTAGTATAGATATTAGACTAGCTCTATATATATTAATTATAAGGTTTTTAGTTTTACTAGGCTATAGGTAGAATATACTAATAATCTATATAAATCTAGAGGTATAGATAGTAGCTACTCTAGAGATTATTCTAATAGTATATAAATTATTAGTATAGAGATTTATAAACTTTACTTTTTATATAACTCTGCTCTAGACTAGTAAAACTTATATTAACCTTTTATATTTATTATATTAAGATATTAGATATAGCTTCTTCTATTATTATTTAGCTTTATATTTAAACTCTCTTATATATATAGTAGGTAGAAATATATAATAGAAAGATACTAGATATATTTATCTACTAGAACTAGTATATTACTCTAATCTAGAGGCCTAGTTCTCTTACTAAAACTAACTATTATACCCTTTACTAGTTCTACTACTAAGGAGGAATACTTAATACTTCTTTATATTTTACTCTATACCTTATATCTCTACTCTATTATCTAATTAAGGAGGATATTATTCCTATTACCCCCTATCTCTATATTACTAATCTTAGGCTAGAGGAGCTACCTTAAGAACTACTTCTAGTAGTAAATAAGTCTTTTAATTTAGAGCTCCCCCTGATTTTAAAGGAGAAAGATCTTATTATTATATTAGCTCGCTAGTACCTTAAGTACAGAGTACTATTATATAGTACTACTAATAGCTCTAGTAATATAGAGCTTACTTATAGAGTAACCTTTATTATAAAAAAAAATATTATAAGGTATCTATTACTCCTAAAGCTAAAACTCTATCTTATTCTAACTAAGCTATTATATAATTATTATTCCTTTATATAGGGCCTAGGTTATATTAAGACTATAGCTATCTATATATAGATAAAGAATATTTATCTTATTAGCTTTAGCTAGATAATTAATAATAATAGGCTTTATATAATTAAAGCTAGTAGTATCTTTATTTAGCAAGCTAATATAGAACCTTATTAGTAGTAGTTAAGTAAATATATACTACTAGCTCTCTTTTATAGATAAGCTTATAAGTCTATCTACTTATAAGGAGATCTTACTTTTACTAGAGTAGCTATTTAGATCTATTACTATTATATATATAGTAGCTTACCTAGAGGTTTCTCTCTTATTAGCTAGAAAGCTATAATTATTATTCTCTACTATATATTATAACTTACTAAAGGAAGCTATCTGGATATATAGATTAGGGGAATATAAAAGCTAGGAATCTATATACTATTATTAGTTATTAGTAGTACTTTAGAGATATAGAAGGGGAGTAGTAAGCTAGTTAGCTAGGGTTAAGGGTTAAATAGACTCTTTTCTAAGATAGATAGTAGAGAAGGGTATAATAAGGAGGTAGATAGATAGAGAAGAAGAAGAAGAGATAAGGAGTAGATAGCAGGGTATAGGCTGCTCTCTGGAGGTAAACTATAGATAGTAGGGGTAAAACTATACCCTAAATATAAAATTATTATCTCCTCTTTATACTTATTAATATAGCTAGGCTATTAGAAGAGTAATATATAAGGAGGTCCCTTTTATTAAGCTAAAAGCCTAAAGGTAGTAGTACTAAAACCCTAATATATTATAGATAAGAGCTATATAGATACTTATATATAGAAGTATATAAGGTATATAGATATAGAGGATAGCTAAGTTTCTATTTTTCTTTAGATACTAGAATTAGAATATATAGGATACTATTATAATCTATAGTAGATTACTTAGAGACTGGAGGGTATAAGAATAGGCTGGATATCTATTAATAAGCTATACTATATATAGTAATCTAAAGTAAGCTAATCTCTAGTAATAGAAGATTTTAAGAAGAAATTACTATAGCTATACTGCTTATTATATAAACAGAGTTCTATTATTTAGTAGGTACTCTTATATTTTATAGAGTAAACCTATCTATTTAAACTAATACCTAATCTAATATAAAATATATAGGTTCTACTTAAGTAGAGTACTAAGGGTATAGATAATAGCTAGTACTAACTTTAGCCCCTATAGACTACTCTACTAAATAATATCCTA
Organism: Clonostachys sp. G952; assembly: GCA_027569935.1. Taxonomy (NCBI): domain Eukaryota; kingdom Fungi; phylum Ascomycota; class Sordariomycetes; order Hypocreales; family Bionectriaceae; genus Clonostachys; species Clonostachys sp. G952. The sequence goes on along the minus strand of JAPDLB010000075.1, from coordinate 50,088 downwards.
TCTACCCTTATAGTCTAGGTTCTCTTATATATCCAGAGTTATCTCTTCTATAGCTATAATATCCTTCTTAAGAGTAGCTAGTAGTATATTATTTATATCTTTAATACTCTTATACTTAAGCTAGAGTAAGTAAGAATACTAAGCCTACTTATCTAATATTAATAGAAAACTATTCTTAAGCTAAAGCTTCTTAGGAAGGGAGAAGTAGAAGCCTACTCTATTACTACTAGAAAAGCTATTATCTAGGAGATTAATATAGATTAGTATAAGCTACTTATAATCCTCTACTATATCTTACTAGTATCTATATAGATAGTTATCTAGTAGGATATATATAACTTTAATACTAATATAAAGTATATACTTAGTATATACTATATCTATAAAGTTACTCTATACTAGCTTAGTATACTCTTATAGTCTAAACAGCTACTAGAGGATCTTTTTAAATAAAGTAGTATTATTATCTATACTATTAAGTAGAGAGGTCTATAGTACTATAGTAAGCTTAAACCCTTAGGATTAGCTCTTAGGTATAGCTTGCTATATATATATATATATACTTAATATACTTTAGAACTTTAACTTCCTAATAGAAAGACTATACTTAGTATACTTAGTAATAGGTTAGATAGTAATAGCTAGATAGTTTATATATAATAGATAATATAGAATAGCCTCTATCTAGCTTAGGTAGTATAGGAGAGAGATAGTATATATAGGGTCTGGGAGTTAGTAGTAGGAGATACTCTCTAAGGTATATAAGGTATAATAAAGGAGTAGAGAAACTAAAGGGGGTTATATTTCTAGCTAAGGGTACTATAAGAAATATAGTAGGTATTTTATATAAACTATATAGGTATATATATATAGTTAGTTTATAGGGAGATATATATAATATAGTAAGAGTATAGAGTAAGATAAGCTATTCTAATTCTAATAACTTAAAGCTCTTCCTTAGATAGATAAAGTATTTATCTAGAAGCTTAAACTATAATTAATTATTAACTATTAAAATAAATATATAATAGAGGGATACTAATATAAATACTACTAGCTAGCTATAAAAGTAAGGTAAAGAATAGAGTATTACTAGGTTAGATAGACCTACTGGAAATCTATAGTAAGATAAAGTATACTAGACCTATACTTAGATACTAGTTATAGTAAAAAGGCAAAAGAACTAGGAGACTCTATATAGCTACTCCTTATAACCTAGGGGGAGGAGAGAGATAGATAAACTCTCTCTCTCCCCGAATTATAATATCTACTTAATAATAGAATAGAAAGAATATATATAGAGAATATATATAATCTCTCTAGCTAATAACCCTTATATATATATAAGAAGAAGTCTAACTTAGTAATATATCTCTTAGCCTACTCCCTCCTTCTCCCCCTATTACTCTATAGCCTTTTATATAGATTACTAGGCTATAGAGGTATAAGTAAAAAATACTAAGCCTATCTGCTTTATCCTTACTCCTTATTCTTTTTCTTATTTTTTTATTACCTTTATCTATTATAAGTATAAACCTAGTAGAAGGTAAATATAGATATACTTCTAATAATCCTAAGTCCTGAGCTCTAGCTCCTAAGGAGAAAACTCTATAGTAGTAGGAGAAAAGATACTAACTAATAAGAAGTAGTTAATAAGGGAACTAAAGTCTATAAGGTTTAGGAGCAGAGGATTTCTACTAATCTGAACTAGGTTTAAATAGAATATTTAAAGAGCTAATAATAAAGTAAGAATAAAGATTAGTAGAGAAGTAACTTACTAAGGATTATAAACTTATAATATATTCTATAAGCTGAGCCTATATTACCCTATAGGTATAATAATATTATAGCTCTAATTTTAACTCTAATACTAATAGGGAGGTTATAGTAATTATAGAAATAGAACTAGATAAAATAAAAGTATAGTCTAGCTATAGATTATAATAGTAATTAAATTATTTATAGAAAAGTACTAGAGTAAATAATCTTATAATAATATATAGAATTATATAGTTATACTTTATATTATATTAAAACCTATATATATATACCTAGTATACTACTATCCTATATATTAGCTATAGCAGCCTATATACTACTCGCTATAGTATAAGGCTAGCTATACTAGGCCTTTATAAATTAGCTATTACTATAGATAACTACTAGGCTAGCTATATACCAGCTGCTTATTCCTAATATAAAATAGCAATATCAGGTTTATAGTAATTAACTATTATAATAGAAGAGGAAGAGGTTCAGCCTATAGTAACCTCTTATTAGAACAGTAGATAACTAGCCTAGTCTTTTATAATCTGACTATTATAATAGCTAACTACTAGGGCTAGTATATAGAGATACTATTATCTTCAGTAGTAGGCAGCTAGATCAGCTCCCTACCAGTTAACTGCTATTATAAATAACAGCTGATCCTAGCTATACAGAAGGCTACTAAGGTATCTAGATATATAGATACTACTTATAGCAGTAAACCAGGCAGAGAATACTTTCTACTATAGATAATTATATTATATATTACTACCTGAGTATATAAAGGGAGGCTATAGGGATATAAGTCTAACTATACTACTCTGTATAATATATAGAATAAGTTCTCCTATCTATATCTTACCTAGGGAGTCTATAGCCTCCTACTAGATCCTATACTACTACTGCCTATACTAGTACTATATATATATATTACTACTATACTACTTATATTTATAGAACCTATAAACTACCTAGTTACTTAACTCTATATCTATATTAGAAATATAGATTACTAGCAGCTAGTATTACTCCTTATTCTAGTTCTAGCAGACTATATTAGTTCTTACTAAAGCTATATAGGACTTATAAGATAATTAGTATAGTATATTTACTATTCCAGTATCAGGCTCTAGAAAGCTCGGAGATATAATTCTTATACTAAGGGGTCTAAGGCTTTATATTAGCTATCTACTAGCTAATAAGTATATTATAGCAGGGTTAAAGATATAGGTAAGCTATATACTAGTCGGCCCTATAGTTATACTACTGATTAACCAGATTATAGGCTGAAATATATCTATAGATCAGAAGATAAAGTATAGCTACTCAAGGGGCTACTTATAGCCTAGTATACAGACTAGTTTATTACTATTAATTATCCTGAGCTTATTATATATTATTATATTAATTAAGACAGAGGTATACTTTATACTGTTCTCTATAGTTAGAGTACTATATATCTAGTTAGGGATATAGAAAGCAGGGGAGATACTAGACTTCTATATATTATTATATTTATTACTATTAACTATAGTATATTCCTAATATTATCTATTAAAAGGGGCTAGATATTACCAGCTGATAAGGCTATATAGTATTAATATCAGGTTAATAATTATAAAGTAGCTATAAGACTAGTTATCTATCTATAAGATAAGGGGGATCAGGATCCTAATAATACTAATAAGGAACCCCAGGTTTATATTAAATTAATACCAGGCTTATATAATATTAGCTGCTTATCTTACTTATACCTTATTATAGAGCCCCAGAGTATTCAGAATATATAGGTACTTAAAGAGCTGGTTAAAGATAATAGTAACCCAGTACCTATTAGGCTTATAGTTAATAATAGTAGTAATAAACTAGTATATATATATACCCCTGCCTATAGCCTCTATAGCTAATAGGCTAGAAAACTCTATATTAATTATTATAGTATATACTTTAAAATAGGGGTTATACAGGCTCTAGTTATCTATCCTATTCAGCTATAATATACTGCCTATAATAGTAATAAGTTCTCTGTTTATTATATAGATAGTATACTTAATACCCTAGCTAAGTATAGTTAGTATTATCTAGATATAGAAGTTAGTTACTATCTCCACCTTATAGAACCTAAGGAGGTTCCCTCAGATATCTATAGTATAATTATACCAGATATAGTTATTAATAGTACTATCCTTATCTATAGTATATCAGCCGGTAGGTTTAAAATCAGGGAAATATATATTATAGTTTTAAATATCCCTAGGGTTAGCTAGCTATAAACTTATAGTACTACTATTCAGCTATAGTCTATATATATTTATAAGAAGAGACTAGGTATTTAGATAGATTATCTAGATACTAAGATACTTAAGATTACTACTCTTCTTAGCTTATACTATCTGCTAACTATTATTAATACTATTAATCTTACTTATAGTACTAGGGGCTCTAAGGAGCTAGTACTTAGTAGTATAGTATATAATCAGTAGAATATATAAGTCCCTCTTTAGTATATTAATATCCTACTAATATATACTATTCCCCCTAATACTAATACTGAGTTTTCTAATATAGCTTAATAGGGTCTAGGCCTATATAGACTAGTAAGATACTATTAGTATTTATAGTAGAGGGTTTACTATTTTTATATTAGTACTAACTGGATCTCTTAATTAATACTAGGCTATACTACCTTCTTTCTACTATAGGTATATTAGGAGGGGGGTTTAGTTTGGAGGTTTAATTAGCTAGCTAGTAGCTCTATAGATTAATCAGGCTTATAACTAGCAGAGTAAGTATATCTATATTATAGGTAGATAATATAATAAGATAGAGGGTTACTAAAAAGGAAGTAGCTAGTACCTTAGGCTATTAGGGTATCTGATTTACTTATCTGGATATAGAGGGATAGATAAGCCTAATAATAAGATATATTAGTTAGTATAAAGGTTTAGCTAGTAGTTATTAGGATAGTATAGTATAATAAAGACTAGCTCTATAGAGTAAGAGCCTCTTAGATAGGGGATTATTAGAAGGAGGAAGCAGCTAGTAGAGATAAGAAGTTAGATATAGGCTACTAAGGAATACTATAGCTAGCTGGAGAAATCTGCTAAGATAATAATAATAATAATAATAAGGTTATTATTATTATTATTATAAGATAGAAGAAGGTCTAGGTAGAAAGGGAATAGCTTTTATAATTTTTATCCAGGAAGTAAGACTAGTAACTTATAGTTAGTATTAGCTAATAAAGGCTTGAGTTAAAAGAGCTATATATATAAGAATACTCTCAGCTTACCTTAGATAATATAAGTTATTATAGTCTAATAACTCTCTACTACCTTATCTACTACTTAGTACCTATCTCCCTTAGGTACTAGTTAGTCTAGTAATATTATTATTATAGATTCCCTAGATTTCTATCTCTATTATTATATATATATCTATACCTAGGTTAGCTATATATTTATTATCCCTCTATTACTCTACTCTGATATATATATTATCTTATCTACCTAAACCTAATATATATAATATAGCTTATCTCTATCTTATCTTATCTAACTCTATACTTACTTTCCCTTTATCCTGCTCTAAGCTTGGTTTTCTTTCTAGCCTACTATATCTAGAACTCTACTTACCCTAGCTTATATATATACTTACTAGTAAATTTACCTATATATATATATATTTCTATATACCTAAGAGGGTATTCTTATTATAGCTTACTAAGTTTGCTTAAATAGATATATAGCTATATCTGCTAGACTCTTGGTTACTTATTATAACTTGGTTATACTCTTATATATATATATAGATACAGTTAGTTATATATATATATTACTATATAGTTTCCTATACCCTTCTTACTATAATACTCTTTATACTCTACCTTAGCTAAGTTCCTCCTTAACTTACCTTATCTGGTTTTTAACTTATCTGGTTTTTAACTTATCTGGTTTTTAACTTATCTGGTTTTTAATTTACCTAGTTTTTAACTTATCTGGTTTTTAACTTACCTTCTACCTATATCTCTCTCTATTTATCTCCTTTTCCCTATACTATATAGGATTAGTATTACTTTACCTTTAATTTCCTCTCTACTACCTTTATAAGAGTAGAGCTATATTCTTACTAGTAACTAATAGTTTACTATATATATATATATATAGTTTCTCTCTCCCTTACTTAATTTTTATAATATACTTTATCCGATATTTAAAAAATATAATATCTATATTACCTCTACCTTTATTATATATATATTATATATATACTCCTCTCCTCTTACTAGCTACTTATTCAGACCCTGGCCTTTCTCTTATCTCTTCTACCTTTATCTCCCTTACTTACCTTACTAGGAAGCTAAATCTCCCTAGTATATATTCCCTATTACCCTATATCTTATACTATCTAATAAATATAACCAGGTTTCTATCTGAACTTATATTACCTTACTATAGCTATATATATATATACTATTTACTCTCTATATCCTGTATTATAGGCCTTCTCTTATTATTATTCTCAGCCTTAGGATCTCTATAAGTTATCTTATTAGAAACTTAAGTTTCCTAGTATATATAACTAGTATTTCCTCTGCTCGAACTAACTATATAGCTAATCTTACCTTACTAGATTACTCTCCAACCTAAGTTAACTCCTACTAAAGTTAACTTCTACTAGCTATATTATATATCTCTCCTGCTCTTACTCTCCCTCTAATACTCTTATCTCTAGCTGCTTAGCTACCTTTTAGAATCAGCTCTATTTTCTACTATAGGCTCCTTTATCTATATTTATTTATAAGTTTACCCTTATATTAGTATATATTTATATACTATTAGTACCCCCTTATCCCCTTTACCTATACTACTTAATATAGTTAGGTTTTATCTAACCTTTATTTATAATAAGCCTATCTTCCCCCTCTCTAATCTGAATAATTAGCCTTATTTCCTATATATATTATCCTTAGGTATAGTTATACCTATACTATATATAGATATATATATAGTTACTATAAAGGCCTAGAATCTAATAATCTTATATAGCCTCTGCAGGTTTATAAGCAGAGGAGCTAAAACTAGTTCAGACCTCTTCTTACCTTTCCTCTACTCTATCTCTTACCTATAGAGTAGATTTCTCCTACCCTCCTTCTAATTTTATCTCTACTTTATTATATTTCCTAATTATAATATATACTCTATTCTCCTCTTTCTATATATATACTACTAATCTCTACCTACTGCCTACTAGGTCTAGTCTACTGCTCTCTCTATATATTACCCTGCTCTTTCTAGCTGGAACTTTAGACTCTATACCCCCCCTTATACTATAGAAATACTATAAGTAATAACCCTAACTATTATTTATAACCCCTCCTCCCCCTTTCTCTGGATATCTAACTATAGTATATACTAATAAGGTTATACTACTATCCAGTTATAGGCCCTTAACTACTATAGCTATAAGTACCCCCTGATATAAACTGTAGAAAATTAATATAGTTATACTATATACTAATACTAATAAGGTATACTGGATTCTTAGATATCTATCTAAACCTAATAGAGAATCTTAGCTAACTAGCTATATTATAGTAAATACTATAGTTATTCCTAAGAAGAGTACTAGTAACTCTTAGGATCTCTTTAGCCTAAATCTACTTCTAGCTAGCTAGTCTATTAAGTATATACTTAATATAATCCTAATCTTCCTATACTAGCTATAGGTATTCCCTAATCTACCACTATACAGGCTGCTAGTATTATGAACAAAGGCCTCTATAATAGGTTATATAGTTATATATACCCTACAGTCTGAAAAACAGAAGTAATAGGAGTAATATACTCCTATTATAGAATAAAGCTGAATTACTAGGAGTAGTATACTCCTTATACTCTATAACTAGTATATATATATATTTATTTTCTAGATAGAAAATACTCTTTCAGATAGTTATTAATATAATTATCTATATATCTATTATTACTAGCTTTATAATACTTATATATTAATAGTAACTTATATTATATAGCTTATAATAATCTAATTATACTACTCAGAATAATATCTAATTAGTTTAACCCTAACTTACTCTAGATTCCTATCTAGTATAAGTTATCTAACTATTATATATTAATAACTCTTATTTAGCTAATTACTTTATCTTAATTACTATATAATAATAAAGAAGATATTATAACTACTGTAGTTCTATAAGCTTAGTAGTACTATACTCCTGCTGCTACTAATAACCTACCTGCTCTATATATTAATAATATAATAGATAAGGATAATAGTAATAGCAGCAGTAGTAGTAATAATAATACTAAAGTTAAACTCCTTAGGGAGTAAATTCTCTAACTTTAGGAATACCTTATAACTATATAATAGGAGATAGTAACTATAACTAATCTAATAGGATAATAAGCTGTTTAAAATACTAATCTATAAGCTTAGGCCTAGGCTATAACTAATAGGCGAGAGCTAGAAATACTACTTAAGCTACTAGTATTTAAGATATTTAATAGAATATAAGCTAAGCTTTAGGGATTTATAACTTAATTATAAGTATACTTTAACTATTTCCCTATTACCCTTAATACTAATAAGAGGTAAGTTATATATACCTACTTATAACTTAAGGGAAGTACTTTTAACTAGTTTAAATCTATTATAAGGGAATACTTTAGTAGATATAGAAGCTAATAAACTATAAGTATTATAATAAACTTTAATTACTTTATAGAAGTCCTTTACTAAACCTTTAGAATATAAGATAAGAAATATAAAGTAAAGTATAAAATTAACCTGCTTACTCAGACTAGATTAATATTAGTCTTTAGTACTAAATACCTTTAATTTTTAGCTAGAACTAATTAGGATTATAAATATACTATATCTTACTACTTTAACTAATTTAAAAAAGAAGTCTAGGAAAAACTCTATAAGGAAAATAGGCTAGTAAGTATTTATAACTTTATAATTATAGCTATAAGAATTAATAACTAGTAATACTAATAGTAAATATATAAGCAGTAAATAAACTACTATACTAATACTAATAGGCTATAATAATAGTAAACTATAGTCTCTAGGATATACTTAGGTTCTATAGAGCTAGGAGCTATAGAGAAATATAAATACTATAACTATAATAAAATCAGATATATTTTACCTTAATATCTAAAACTAAAAAAACAGAAGAACTAGAAACCTACTAAGAAGGGGAAGAAATAGTTAGGAGTAACTAGAAAAACTAAAACTAAGACTCTTAGAATAGTTAAAAGGATTACTTAGGAAGGAACCCCAGATAATATTAAGGTTTCTAAATTTTCTAAAATATATATACTACCCTTCTATAAGATATTAGAAGACTTAAAGGATTAGAATAATAAGGTAGTAATAGAAAACTAAAAATAAATTAAGGGGATATTTAAGAATCTTAAGAAAAAGTATAAGGAAAGATAAATAGACCCTGAATATAGATTACTTATAATATATAAGATAGTATTTAGATATAATAATCAGTTTATTAAATATATACTAGAAGAAAAAAAATAATATATATAGGTAGAAAATATAATATAAGGGGAATATAAAGAAGTCTATATCTACTACTAATAAAAGATTAAGGAGTAAGATCTAGCTATAGTAGAAGTACTTATAATCTATAGATAAAGAACTATAGATACTATCTAATATTCAAATAGCCTATATAAGCTGCCTAGAAGCTGGAAAAATACTATAAGAACTAAGTATTATAAAGAATTATAATTAATATACTATAATATTTTTTATATTATCTATTAGTAATAGAAGGTTAGGAATAATATCTTCCTATAGCTATATAAAAGTATACTACCCAGGTATACTAGTAAGGAGATATTATACTTTATAAATAAGCTATCTAATATTAATTAGTACTCTATCTTTAAATAGAATCTGGAAAAATATCCTAAGGATTATAAAGCTGATACTATACCAGCTAATATATATAATAAGTAGTAATATAAGATCTATAAGAATAAAAAAATTAAACTATAGTATAAGCAAAAAACCTAAGAAGATCGAGCTACTTATAACTATAGAGGGTATATTAAATAATATTATAATTAGTAGTACTCTAACTATCTATATACTAAATAACTAGTACTTAACCTAGTAAGGAATAGAGATAATAATAAGAACCTTATTAAGTAAATATTTAAGTAATACTAAGCTTAGGAAGAAATAGAATACTAGTACTAAGAATAAGCTATAATAGTATTATTAATAGAAGATAAAGAGTCTAATAAGGAACTAGTAATTACTTCTATAGATAAATAAGAATAGGCTGTAGACTACTTTTATAAAGAAACTATATCCCCTGAGGAATAGAATAAATATAGTAAATAGCTAAGGAAATTCTAATAATATATCCCAGGATATATAAATATATCTAATATACTAAAGGAAATCCTAAAATAGATATCTAAATATAATAATAAGTATAGTATACTTAAGGAATAAGTTAATCAGATAAAAAATAATCTAAACTATCTATAATAGAGCTATAGTATAGTATAATATTAATAATAGGTTAGAGGACCCTAGGAGTAATAGAAACTAGAAGCTCTATATATATCCTTATAGAATTAGAGATTAAGAGGAATCAGCTTATAGTATTTATTAACTATAGAGTATAGGAAAATTATATCTTACTAGTAGTAATTAATTAACTCTATTTACTATAGAGAAAGAAAAAAGAAATCTATATAGTAGCTAATATAGAGGGTTTAAAATTTAAGTATAATAATAGGATTATTAACTTAGAGACTAATTATCTTATAACTAAAATCTAAGGAAAGAAATTTAATATTATATATAACTTAATACTACTAGGAGACTATAATATTATACTAGAGCTATTATAGCTATAGAATATAAACCTACTGATTAACTAGTATACTAGCTATATAGAGTAGTAGTACCCTCTTAAGTATTTAAATTAGGATTAATAGAAATTAAAATTTTATTAGATACTAGAAAAATATATTTATTTTTTAATATCTAAAGGTACTACTATAAAAAATAATAATAACTTATAATAATAAGTAGATATAGTAGTTATAGCCTTAATAGTACTATAACCTAGAATTATAAGAAACTTATTATAATAAGAACTAAGATAAATAATATAGATTTTAGGTCGGATATAGAAATAAGAACTGCTCTTAGATATAGATTTAGTACTAATTAATTAGGAATAACTAATAAGAGAATAATAATAAGAATATAAAGTTAAGTATAGTTAATAGTAAAAGGAAATAGAAAAACTACCCCTAGAGCTATTTAATATTAGAATCTAGGAATAGAGCTAAATAAATAACTAATAAAAGGTATAATAGAATAAGGAAAAAAATACCTGGTATAAGTATACTAAAGTAAATTAGTTAGAAGAAGAAGAATAGCTAAAGAATATCCTAGAAGAATACCGGGTTTATAATAAACTATTTAAAGAAACTCTTAAAACTAGCTTATTAGAATATAGCTAGTAGGATTATAAAATCTCTATTATTAATAAAGAAGAACTAGTCTTTTATAAACTCTATAACCTTATAGAACCTCAGTTATAAATACTCTGTAAATATATTAATAATATATTAGTAAAAGGCTATATATAACTATTAACTTTATCTACAGGATATCCTATAATATTTATACTAAAAAAAAATAGTAAACTCTATCTAGTTATTAATTACTAATAGCTAAATAAGATTATATATAAAGACAGAATACTTTTACTACTGATTATAGAACTCAGAGACTAGCTATAGGGAAAATAGTAGTTTACTATATTAGATCTTAAGGGAGCTTATAATTTAATATAAATTAAAGAAGAAGATAAATAGAAAACAGTATTTAGAATAAAGTTCAACCTCTATAAGTACCTTATAATACTCTTTAAACTAATAAATATATCTATAATATTCTAATAAATAATTAATTAAGTACTCCAGGAGTATCTTAATATCTTTATAATTATTTATCTTAATAATATTTTAATTTTCTTAGATAATCTAGAAATATATAAGGAATATATATATAAGGTCTTAAAGAAACTAGAAGATATAAAACTCTTAGTAGAACCAGAGAAAAGCTATTTCTATATATAAGAAGTTAACTTCTTAGGATATACTATTTAACTAAATAAAATATAAATAGAATAAGGTAAAATTATTATAGTTAAGGACTAGAAAAAACTAAAAACTATTAAGGAAGTATAAGTTTTCCTTAGTTTTACTAACTATTACTAATAATTTATTAAGAACTATAGAAGAATTACTATACCCCTATATAATACTATAAAAAAGAGGATAGAATTCTAATAGAAAGATAAATAGTAGAAAGTATTTAATAAAATTAAGAACTAAATACTTTTAGAACCTATACTATAGATATTTAATTCTATAAAAGAAGTAGAACTTAAAACTAATACTTTAGATTTTATAATTAGTATATAAATTAGCTAAAGGGATAATAAGGGAGTACTATACCCTATAGTATTCTTTTTAAAGAAACTATATAGTATAGAGCTTAATTACTCTATCTATAATAAAGAATTTATAGCTATTATATATATATTTAAAGAATTTAAATACTACTACCTAGGAATAATATATAAGGTTAAAATATATATAGATTATAAGAATATTTAATATTTTACTATAACCTAATAACTTAATAGGAGATAAATCTACTATACTGAATATTTATTCTAATTTAATTATAAAATAATATATTAAAAAGGATTAGAAAATAGAAGGGCTAATACTCTTAGCTATAAACTAGAATATAAGTAAACTATATCTAAGATAAACAGATAGTTACTTACTATAAATAATAAAGAATACTTAGTATAGAAGGTTTTAGGAGCTATACTTAAGGAAATAGTATATACTAAGATATAGATAGATATTATTCCTAGCTTAGAAAAACTTTAATAAGAAGTAAGGATAATACTTATTAAGGAAATCTATAAGTATCTGCTCTTAGAATACTAAGGAGTTAAGAAAATATTTAATAGGATTAAAAGATATTATAATTACCTAGGTCTATAAAAAGAAATATAGACTATAATTTCAGAATATAATATATATATATAAATTAAATCTATAAGATATAAGCTATATAGAGAACTTAAACTAATCTTAGTACTAGAATAACTATAGTAATTAATATCCTTTAATTATATTATTAAACTATCTAAATCTAAAGAGCTAATAACTGAAGTAGAATATAATAGTATTCTAGTAGTTATTAATAGACTTATAAAATATAAATACTTTATTCTATATAAGGAAGTAAGCTTTATAGAAGACCTTATATACTAGTTTTTATAATATATAGTTAGTTACTATAGATTACCTAATAAGATAATATTAGATAGAGGAATAATATTTACCTCTAAGTTTTAGTAATTACTTATAGTATAAATAGATATAAAATATAAGCTTTTAATAGCTTACTATCTGTAAAGTAATAGTTAAACAGAATATTTAAATTAAACTCTGGAATAATACTTATAAGTATATATTAACTATAAATAGGATAATTAGATATAACTATTACTAATAGTATAGATTATATATAATAGCTTAATATAAGAATTAATCTAACTATTACTAATATATATAAACTATAGATATAAATCTGAATTCCAGAATTAACTAGAACTTAATAGACTAGATATACTAGCTGCTATATTTATAAAAGAAATATTATATTTATTATATACTGAAATAAAAATAGAACTAGAATTTCTCCAGGAAAGAATAAAAAAATACTATAATAAAATAAGATTAAAGGGACTAATCTTAAAGAAGGGAGATAAAGTCTACTTACTCTATAAAAATATTATAATAATAAGGCTAAGTAATAAATTAGATTATAAAAAACTTAAACTATTTAAAGTTATTAAGAAAAAATCAGATATTAACTATAAACTTTTACTACTAGATATAATATATATCTATCTAGTTTTTTATATTTTATTACTTAAAAAAGTACTAGAAAATACTCCAGACTAAGATTATCTAATTAAAATCTATAAGAAAGAATATAAACTAGAGAGAATCCTAAAGAAAGAAGTTAGAAATAGATAAATATTTTATTTAGTTAAATAGAAAGAGTATACTAATTAAGATAATATATAGGAACCTATTAAATACCTAAAGAAGTACTAATATCTAATTTACTAGTTCTATTAGAAGGAAAAAGGGGAGCTAAATTAGAGAAATCCTCCCTGAGATCTAATAAATTTAAATCTGTTTTAGAAGTAACCCTAGAAAACTGGACTTCCTCCAGAGTATATTACTCAGAAGCCTTAAGAAAGCTAAGAACCTGATTAGAGGATAATTACTCCTCCTTATTAAGTTCTTAAAGATTATACTGAATTTCCTACTATACCTTACTCTTAATATACCTATATACCTTATAAATATACTGAATATATCCTAAGGTAGTAGAAAGATTACTCTGGAGTTAAGTTATTTATTAATATAAAAGAAGAATCTTCTTATCTATATCAGATTCTTCCTTAGCTAGTTTTTTCTACTGTATTATTAATTTTTCTACTAGGTAAGGAAGTTAGAAGGAAAAATAAGGAAAGGGAAATATAAAAGAATACTTATAATTAGATATAATTAGTACCCTATTATAATAATAACTACTTTAAGTATATTTATTATAATAAGATAATCTTCTATTAGGAAGGATAAAGTACTCCTTCTTTACCTTAAAATACAGAGTATATAGTATATTAGCTAGTAAACTAAATATTTAAATAGCAGTAGTAAGAAGAACTTATTTATAAGTCTTAGAATATACTAGCTTCTGAATATAGTTAGATATAATAAATATTATAATATAGCTATTATATATAGAAAGGAGGAAAACCTACTAAAATTATATAGGATCTTAAGGATAAAACTAATAGAGAGGGGATATTATATTATAAATAAAAGCCTCTATAACAGGTTATATAGTTATATATACCCTATAGTCTGAAAGATAGGAGTAATAGAAGTAATATACTCCTATTATAGAATAAAGCTAGATTACTAGGAGTAGTATACTCCTTATACTTTATAACTAGTATATATATATATTTATTTTCTAGATAGAAAATACTCTTTTAGATAGTTATTAATATAATTATCTATATATCTATTATTACTAGCTTTATAATACTTATATATTAATAGTAACTTATATTATATAGCCTATAATAACCTGATTATACTACTCAGAATAATATCTAATTAGTTTAACCCTAACTTACCCTAGACCCCTGTCCAGTGTAAGTTACCCAACTGTTATACAGCTAGTTATAATTATTAATACTATAGTAGCAGATTAACTATATAGTTCTACTTATCTACCTTATTATAACAGGAGAGACTATAGCTTTAGATACTACCTATATAACCTCTATAATATACTTATAAATACCAGCTGCAGCTTGGAGCTAAATAGCTACTAGCTGTAGTCCCTACTTATAATATAGTTCTAAGATATATATAAGTATATTAAGGTTCCTAAAAAACCCTTAGATATTAGTAAGGATATTCTATTAGATAAGGGAGATAAAGTATACTATATATAATAGAGCTAACTCAGTATAGTATACTATAAGAACTAGACCTACTACTGATTTATTATAATACTTATCTATATTAGCTGGGATAATAACTAGTATAAGTATATTACTACTATCTTTAATAGGATATAATACTCTGATCCTGCTAAGATAGTATATCTATATATATTAAATTACCTTATAGACTATAATAGAGTTAGTATATAGGAGTATTATACTAAGTACTTTACTTATAAGTAAAGTAGTATTCTTAATATAATAGATTATTATTACCCCTTTACTATTATATCTCTACTACTTATAGCTAAGGTAGATAAGCAGGATAGTAGTATAATTACTATATAGATACTACTATAAGTACTCTATAAATATATAGATATAAGAATCTTAGACCTGATTAGCCCTAATACTAAGATATTTAGTTCTATCTGTTTTAAGAATAGCCCTAGTATTAATAAGTAGTCTGCTATAGCTTATCTATTACCCTGGTTCCCCTGCTATATATTTAACCCTATTAATAATAGTAATCTATATTTCCAAGATTAGTATATTAAGCAGGATATATATAGTAATACTCTCCTTAATAAATTATATATATAGGTATAAGTATATCTAGCTGTAAGTATTACTATAGGCTTTAGTCTGATAAGCTATAAGAGCTTTAAGGAGCTAGCTATACTAAGCTGTATCTGCCTAGATCTTAAACCCCTTATTTATTATATACTATAGTATAAACTAGATAATAACTAATATATATTATTCCTTAGGGGGTTTTTTACTATTATACTATATAATCAGTAGGATAGACTCAGCTATAGTAATCAGAACTACTATCTTAATATAAACTAAAGTTATATAAAGAACCTACTATAGCAGGCTGTTCAGATAGAAATATACTAATAACTGAGTATAATAGGTTCTAACTAACTAGTACAGCCTCTGAGAAGTAGAGTAGCTGCTATAGTTCTTATCTAAACCTATCTGGGTATATAGATATATATAGGGTAGGACTTTATAGTTAGAATAGAGATACTTACTATAATCTAGAGGTTTAGAAATAAAAGGATAGGGGAAAAGGCTATTAGACTATAGTACTATAGTATTATAGAATTTATATAATTAGGGTTAAAAGGGTTAAATATACTATATCTCCTAGGTTAGAAGGCTATATATTATATAACTAGCTATAGATAATAGAAAAGAAGACCCTCTGAATTATATAGAAAAAGGTAAGAGTACTTAGTATATATATATATCCTGGTTACTAACCTTCTATAGCTGCTTATATAGTCTAATAGAAGTCTATATATTTTTAAGTAATAGATCTAGCTATTCTATATAGCTTATTTCCAGCTATATAGACTAGCCCTAACTTAATATTAAACTTACTGGTTTAATTCAGTAATTTACCTGCTTATAAAAGCCTAGATCTTATAGCCGGGCTATACCTTCGAGCTTAAGATATATAGGTTTAATTAATATAAGTAAAGAGGGATAATCTTTATCTCTAGCTAGCTAATCTATATATTAGTTATATTAAGTACTAGTAGAATTTTCTAACTAATAATACTATAACTAAAGACCAGATAGATCTATAGTTATAATATTAATATTAGTTAAAGGAGAGGAACTATAACTAAGCTATATAGTTAAAGCTAATAACTATAATTAATTATATATATATTTAGTATTTAGTTAGGAACTCCTGTATTTAATTAATTAAATAAGACTATCTAGGTTATTATATAAGCTAAACTAGCTATAGAATAATAAGTTAAAGATTATAATTTTAAAAATAAAGAATAATTTAAAAGTAAAGATAGTTTTTTATATTAAGAGTAGTAAAAATTTACTATTTAAATAGTATATAGTAAATTACTCTAACTAACTATAGAAATTATATATACTCTTAGTATATATATATAAGTATATATACTATTAGCTAATCTGAGCTATATATATCTCTTAACCTGGAAACTAAACTAATAAAACTTCCTATTCTAGTATAATACTAAGGAGTCTATACTCTAGTTCTATACTTATATTAGTTAATATAAGGCTTATATCTATAGTTATATTTAACCTATAGTTATAGTATCTTACTAAACTCTTCCCTAGATAGATCCTGGTTTCTAACTAGCTTCTATTATATAGATTCCAGTATACTTAGGATCTTACTACTAGTAATTATAGTATTCAGAATAGCTTTACTAAGGAGGTAGATTATATTTAGTATTAGCTTCTTATACTTATAATATTTAGTAAATAGCCTAATTATATCCTGATTACTATTCAGTATAATAGTCTTACTAGCTAGCCCTATACCTAGAGAGCTATTACTATAGTAGAAGGGTATAAGTATAGTAATACCCTAATAGTTATTATATAAGTTAAGAATATTAGCTATCTCTTTAAACTGTAATATAAGGTCTACTATTATCCAATAGTATATAATTAGTAGCCTAAGGTATTCAGCTTTATAATACTATTTAATAAATCTATTATATACTCCTAGATAGGGGAGTAGTAAAATTATAGATATATAGTACTTAATTAATAGGGTATATATATATATAAGGGCGAGCTATATACTTACTAAGATATTAGCTATAGATATTATATCTATTAGAATATACTCTCTCCTATAGTATTTATTATTATTATTCTATTTAGCTCTAGCCTCCTGTAATCTCTAAAAGATAATTATTTTCTATATCTAAGCCTTAGCTATAATAGTAAGGAGTTCCCTAAAGGTATATCTAGTACCTTCCAGATAAAAGATTTACTTATAGAAGTAAAGAGAATAGATATCTAATACCTTTTAGTTCTTATACTATAAGCTACTGCCCTATAGAGTATCTATATCTATACTAAGAAGATTTACCTTAATTAAATCTAGTACTTCCTCTTCTATCTCTAATTCTATTCTACCTATTAGCTTATTTTAAGCAGAGGCTAGTATATAGTTAGAGTTAGAAGAGTTAAGTAAGGATAAGAGTATTTCCGGACTTATATATACTACTATCTGGGCGGGGATAATAACTATAACTAACTTAGATTATAGAACTCTATTCTAGTCTAATAGCTCTAGTATTATTACTAAATAGTATAGAATAGAGATTAACTAGTTCTACTAGGACTAAATAATAGTTTAGTATTTTAAATATACCTACTGTACTATATATAGGCTCTACTATAATAAAATCTCTTTCTCTTCTGCTTTTTTCCTTTATCTATTCTCTTTTCCTCTATAAATATATAGAAAGGGATAGTAAAACTAGAAGTATATAGTATAATTCCTATATAGTAGAATAAGAAATAATAGAATAGTATAAGAGAAAGGGGAGAATATAGGAGTTTAATAATAGAATAGGAACAGATATAATATCAGGCTACTTTAAGTAGTAGAAAGTATATAGTACTAGTAGAAGGTAGTATAGAGAATAGAGAATATAGAAGAGCAGGAGAAACTCAGTAGAGAGATAAAATAGTTAAAGGAGGAAGGAAACTTAACTACTAGTATATTTAGAGTAGGAAGAAGAGAGATATATATTATTTAGATATACCTATAAACTGTATTACTCTACAGCTTTATTATATAAGAGATATAACTAGGAGGTCTAATAGAATAATACTTCTAGATAAAGAGTAAGAATAATTACTAGATAAGTTTTAAAATATCTAAATAGATAATAAAAGAAAAGTACTATAGGGAAGGTATATACTTATTCTATATAATAAGTAACTACTAAGGCTGTACTATATAGAGCTATATTATAACTATATCTCCCCCTCTCCCTCCTTTATTCTCCTTTTATATTCCTACTACTACTTATAATATATATAGAAAGCTAGTAGCCTGGTAATTATCTAGACTTTCTCCTCCTTATATTATACCTTAAGTACTTAAATCTCTTCCTACTAGACTAGAAACTACTCTCCCCTACTTTATTAGTACCCCTCCTGCTTTATATAATACTAGCTAGTAAACCCTTTTACCTCCCAGATATACTTAGCTACCTAAAGAGTTAGTTCTTATTATATAGGTAGTATATCTTCCCTGCCTAGGCTTATATTCTCTAAAGTTCCTCTCTACTAATATTCTCTCTCTCTTTACTAACTAGGGAACCTTACTGGAAGAAAACTCAGGAAGGGGTTAGAGTAGGAGGTAAATAAAAACTAGCTAGGACTATATAGTTAGATTTATTATAGCAGTAGATAAGGAACTATTATACTATAGTATTAAAATTATAATAAAAGCCTAATTACTTAACCCTATATACTTTTTATCTATCTATACTATATAAGGGAACCTACTTATAAATCTGTAATAAGAATAACCCAGACTTATAGAATAGCTAAAGCAGGGATTAGAAATAGGTCTATAGATATATATTTATTATATATAGCAAATTAACTAAGCTTTATTAGTATAGATAGTATAGGATCTAATAAGCTTATAAGTAAAGCTTAATAGATATCTTATATTTCTAGAGTTCCTATCCTGTAGTTTCTATACTCTAATTTAGCCCTAGCTTTATATCTCTCTCTATAAAAGGAATATAAAAAGATACTATCTTCCTTTTTCCCTATATATAGTCTGTACTATCTAAACCTATTCTATACTCCTCTATATATATATTACAGTCCCCTTATCTCTACAGGTAAAGTATATATCTATAGTTATAGAGCAAACTACTATATCCCGGGTATCTATATTCTAATTATTATAGAAAATACCTTTACCCTCTATAGAGAAATTACTATAGTCTCTCTAATAGAATAGCCCGGTAAGAGGAATACTATAATAGAGAGTCTAATTACCTAGAGGCCTCCTTTTAGTACTACTGTATAATAGGGAATAACTATAGAGCTATAGTAGTAATAGCTATAAAGATAGTATAGATAAGATAGAGCTCTATAGTTATTCCCTGTTATAAGGAGGGAAGATATAGGGTAGGGAGGGAAAGTATCTGAATATAAAGAATTTAATAGTTTAATATTAGGCCTAATATTATATAATAAAGATAGAAGTAAATATAAATAACTATAGCTATAATAGTAATAGTAATAGTTATAGTAGTAATAGTAGTAATAGCAGTAAAAATAGACAGTAGTAAATAGCTCTTAGTATTATAGAACTAGGTAGTATACTAGGAGTATAGTCTATTCTCTATATTATAAGGGTAATAGTAAACCAGGATAATATATCAGCCGGGTTCCCTATATTAAAAACTGCTTATTTATCCAGCCCTATTCTAATAAACTAACTTATTATCCTCTGTATTACTTATAAGTATAGAGGGGCTAGCTATTATTATACTATACAGAGGATCTATAGTACTACCTTATAATATAAACCTTATATTCTTCTGATATCAGGAGAGATTATATATCTAGATCTTAAAGAAATACCTAATAAAGCTATTCTAGTATAGATAATACTACTATATAAAGATAAGTTTATACTAGGTATAGAAGAGTATCTGATATCTTACTTAGAATATATTAATAAGGTCCTTATAATTAGTATATACTACCTCTTCTATTAGGGATTCCCTGGTTCTACTATAGGGCTTAAATAGCTTATTAATACTTATAATATCTAGTAGTACTTTAATAGTATCCAGTAGTACTATATATATAGCTAGGCCTAGGGCTATTATACTATTATAATCCTAGATAAGCAGGCTCCTCTGAATATTAATATATTCAGTTAGTAGTACTACTAGCTTAGAGCTTAATCTTATAGTACCTATAGCTTATATAAGTACTATCTGCCTACTACTCTCTTATATAGTATTAGGGTTTATATAGTTAGAATACAGGAGGTAGCTAGTTATTTTAATATAGTTATATAGTAGTATAGATTTAAAGTATATATTATTAGGTTTAAACTAGGTATCTATAAGTAACTAGAAAATAAGATTAGTATACTATACCTCTAGAGTAGTAGTAAATATACTGTATAGGGACTTAGTAAACTACTTACTAGTATCTAGTATAGCTCTTATAATATTAAGTAGATATTCTATAGTATTATTAATAGTACTACCCCTAATAGTCTACTGGATAAATTAGTTCTGATTATTAATATTATCTAGGGTTAATTCAGTCTAGCTAGTTACTAATAGTAATTTAATAATATTATAATCCTCTCTCTTATATACTACTTTAAGTAGTATCTGCTCTACTTTCTCTAAAGGTTTAGTAAGGATTATAAAGTACTTACTATCTAGTAGTATTTATAATATACTAAGCTCGCTATACTAAGCAGCTATAGTAAGTAGTAATCTATCTCTCTATATTACTTAATTACTTAAGTTACTAGTAGAGAGATTTAAAAGGAGCTTTTTAATTATAACTATATAGTCTGATTAGATTACTACCTTAAGGGCTATATTATAATATATACTAGTATCCCTAGCTCTCTATATAATCTATAGAAGGGCTTCTTAATACTTTATAGGCTTAGTAAGTATATAGATAAATATATAATAGAAGAGGCTCTTCCTTACTATCTGGTTATTATTTACTAGCCTATTAATATCTATTTCCTTATAGTTATTTATAGTTTTATTCTGATCCCCTATTATATACTAATCTGCTCTCTCTACTCTATTATACTTATATATATATATCTAATAATTAAACAGGCTCTAATAAGTTATATTATATAGTAGGCCCCTTAGGTCTAGGGAGTTAATAGAGGGTTAGATTATAGTAATAAGTAATATCAGATTCTTAACTTTAAGATACTCTATAATTATATATATAATCTTATTTAGTAAATATATAAGAGGATATTAGTAGGTTATACTATAACTATAAGCTCTATTAGAGGGTAGAACTAATATAGAGTAACTATATAGAGCTATTATAATCTATTCTTACCTTAGGAGTACTATAGAATCTATTTTAATCTAATAAGGTAGTTAAAATAGGAATACCTACTAGGGTAATATTATATACTATATTATTCTAGTAAGAATACTATTATAATATAGTATATAGCTGCTTAGGAAGAGATATAAATAGCCTGTTTTATTATAAGGTAGTTAGTATAGATATACTAGCTATATCTATTCCTAGGATAATATTTAGAGAAGTAGCTAGAGGCTGCTTTATAATATATAGGCCTGCCTCTATAGAACTCTAGATTATAGTTTATTAGAGATATAATAGGAAGGGAATATATAAGAGTATAGGAAGGATTTATAGAAGAGTTATATATTAAGAGAAAGTTATATATTATAGGTAAGTTATATATTATAGAAGAGTTATATATTATAGAAGAATTATATATTATAGGAGAGTTATAGAGGAGTTATATATTATCTCTATATATATTTACTTTATTCTATTCTTATATTACTATATAATAGATAGAGCTATAAAGGCTAAGTAACTTTTCTTTAGTTACTCTCTACCTCTATAATTTAAATTCTATCTATAATAGATATATATAATAAGCTATTAAGGTAGATATTAAATTTAGTAATAATATAGTAATACTTACTACCTTAGGAAATAGTTAGAAGAGCTACTTTTAAAACTCTATAAGTTAAACTTAATTCTAAGAGTATATTATATCTTTAGATTAATAGAGCTATATTAGGAACTATTTCTAGTAGCTAAAGAGACTCTTAATTCTGAATTCCCTATAGTATTAGAAGGTATAGGCTTTACTCTTTAATTATTCTTTTATTAGGCTCTAGAGGATATCCAGCTATTTTATAATACTACTAGTAAGCTTAATATAATAGGGCTCTTCTATAGGATAAGACTAATTATAAAAGAGCTTATTATAAGGTATCTACTACTTCTGAAGCTAGAACTCTATTATATTCTCCTGTATAATAATTATTATATCTTAATATAGTACTATAACTATATTAAGATTATAGATTATTAATCTAGAGCTAGTAAGCCTGGGGTAATATATCTTACTAGCCTTAACTAAGTAGTTAAGAAGAATAGGCTTTATCTGATTAAAGATAGTAGCTTTTTTATATAGTAGGGTAATAGATAACTTTATTAGTAGTAATTCAGTATATATATCCTATTAGTTATTTCTAATAGATAAGCCTCTAGGCTTATTTACTTATAAGAAAACCTTGCTCTTATTAGGATAGCTACTTAGATCTATTACTATTATATATATAGAGGTTTTATAGGAAGCTTATTTCTTATTAGTAGGAAAGCTATAGCTACTATCTTCTAACTATTTATAAAAAGAAGTTACTTATATATATAAACTAAGGGAATATAGTAATAGAGAAATTATATACTAATAATAGCTATATATTAATATTT
This sequence comes from Clonostachys sp. G952, assembly GCA_027569935.1. NCBI lineage: Eukaryota > Fungi > Ascomycota > Sordariomycetes > Hypocreales > Bionectriaceae > Clonostachys > Clonostachys sp. G952. Next base: position 26,363 of record JAPDLB010000075.1, on the reverse strand, counting down.
TAAGAGAGGAGTAGTAAATTAGTTAGTTAAGATTAGGGGGTTAAATAAACTCTTTCTAAAGATAGATAAGATAAAAGGGCTATATAATATAACTATCTAGATAGAGAGAATAGAGAAAGGAGAAGTAAAGAGTAAGTAGTAGATAATAAACTACTATATAATTCCCAGGTAGTAAGGATAAAACTACTTCCCCCCCTCCTCTTAAAAAAAAAAAATATAAATTATTATCTTTTCTCTATATCTATCTATATATCTAATATACTATAAGTATATTAGCTCCCTTAGATAAAAGAGACTCTCCTATTAGCCTAAGAACCTATAAGTAGTAGTACAGAGTACAGAAGATTATATAAATTAAATAAATAAGAAGTATAGATATCTATATATAGAAGCAGGTAGAGGTATAAAGATATAGAGGATAGCCTAGTAGCTTCCTATTTTTAAATAATAGGGATAACTTATATAGTATATTACTGCTCTCTATAGCTAGTTATCTAAAGACTGGAAGCAGAGGGAATAAGAGGGAATAGATAAGGTATTTATTTAGATAGTCTGTAATAATAGAATATACTAAGAAGAAACTACTATATAACTATATTAGTTATCCTATAAGCAGACTTCTATTATCTTATAGTTACTTCTATATTTTAAATAATAAATATATTACTCTATAAGTAGGGTTTAGACTAGCTACTATATAATTTAAATAAGCTATAGAAAGACTAAGGTATAAGTATAGTTCTAGAAATAAGATAAGTAATATAATAAAGACTAAAGGTAGTCTATATAGTTAATACTAGTTTATCCAGATATACTGCTTTCTCTGAGAAGGTATAGTTTATAGTCCTATTATCTATAGAATAACTATCTATCTAGGGATATTATACTTTTCCAGGTAGGAGGTAGTATATATAAATAGAGTATCTATATTAGTAGATATAAGCTCTACCCCTAGATAGTTCTTATCTATATATTATATTACCCTATCTAGTATATTAGTATAAAGCTAAGATATAGTATCTATCTACTCCTTAGCTAGATATTATTAAGATATCTTACTCCTAGTATAGCTTTTTATCTGGAGAGAAAAATCTAAGTCTTTAGAGGTAGAAATTATACCCTTAGATAGTACTAAGTAGGCTACCTCTATCTATAATAAGCTAGGAGTATATTCCAGATTATAATTCTCCAGATTAAATTATATACTATTAGCTATTAGGCTTAAGCTGGGTATAATTATAATCTCCTATAGTACTAGGGGGAGCTTTATTTCTTACTAAGTAATCTATATAACCTTTATCTTTATCTAGCTAATAGCTAGATATCTAAGATACTAGCTATTTAGTTCTTTATTAGTAAGAAATAGATCTTTAAGGGGCTTACTTACTATCTAGTATATAGTTAGTATTAGTATTACCTTCTGAGCTATATTAGTAAGTATAGAGATCAGGGTTATCTAGCTTTCTTTCAGTATAACTAGTAGCAGGCTACTTTAGTACCTAGTAGTATATTCTATACCCTATTAGGCTGCTTTCTTTACCTTTAAAGCCTCCTGATAATTCCTTTTAATCTATAGCTTCTTCTCCTTTCTAAGTAGCTCCTTATTCTAGTATAGCTCCTCCTCCTCTAGTCTATTTATCTCCTTAATCTCTGTAATTAATATATACTTAGTAGATAATCTTTTTTTAGCCTCCTCCTTTACCTACTGGGATATTATAAGTAGATAATTTTATTTACTCTCTATAGATATCTTACTAAAGATATATAACCTATACTATAGCCCTATACTAGCTATTAGTAAGGATTATAAAGAAGCTATACCTTTTGTATAATAGATAAAGGTGAATATTTTAGAGTTTTAATATAGCAGGTTATCTAACTATAAAGATATATATATTAGTTCCTTAAGACTATACTATACTTAGCTGTTTATACTAGTAGTAATAAGAATAGTAGTAAGAGTATTTCAGTTAATATAATAGAAGAACTTATAGAGGTATAGAGTAGTATTATCCTCCTAAGGTAGCCTAGTTATTATTACTATAGTTATAGGAGGAGTAAATATATATATTCAGAGGGAAGGGGGAAATAGTATAGGAAAACTAACTAGTTTTATATCTACTTACTATAAGGTATATATATAATATATATAGATCTATCCCTATATATAAATAATAATATATATATAAACTCCTCTTATACTTACTCTATAAGATATATATTACTTATACTAAGTACTATCCTTCTCTATATATTACTTATATCAAGTACTGTTCTTCCCTATCTCCCTCCTTGCTCCCCCCCTGTAGGATTTTTATACTATAACCTTCTAGTATAAGTATATCTATATATTATACTACTCCTATACTAAACAGAGAGCTAATAACTTATAGTATATTACTAGAACTCTAGTCTGGCCTTTAAAATAAAGTAGCTAGTAAAGAGGAATAGGCTTATAAGGAAAAGAACCTTACTATTTAGAAGAGTACAGTTAGTTATATAACCTGGGTACTTAATAAAATTATATAAAATAATATTAATAGTAAACCTAGTAAGGTAGTATAGACCCCTATACCCCTAATCTATTACCTTTAATATAATAAGAAAGCTCTATATAAGCTCTGGATTAACTATCTAACTATCTAACTGGAGATTAAAATAGGCTATATAGTATTTATAGAATATAGATAAAACTAGTACCTTATATACTAGAGTTTATAGGGTAAGGATAATATATAGCTATAATAGTTCCTCCTGGAGGCTTTATATAGGGATATTATTATATAATAGTACCCTATAGCTAAGAGAGAAGACTTCTTCTAGTTTTTAGAAATACCTAGTATAATTAATATACTTATTATATAGTATAAGGTACTAGAGATAATAGAGGATTATTATATTATAATAGAGAGTAATATAAGCTTCTAAAACTAGTTACTATAATAAATAGGATTAGTAATATATTATAGTAGATACTATAGCTAGAGCTAATAAATAGAGATTATAGAACTAGTAAGCTTATTTATAAATACTTAGGGGGGCTATAAGGATAGATATATATATTATATAGTAAGGCTAAAATAAGGAAAAAATATAAAGTAGAACTAACCTGGGGTATATTAGATAATATATAGTATAGAATTATATAATATATAAAGTATTCAGCTTCTAGATAAGAGTAAGAAGGTTTAATAAATATATCTTCTGATAATAAGTATAGGAAGGAATAAGAAATTAAATATATTTAATCAGGTGAAATATAGTTATTTATAAGAAGATTACCTGAGTTTATATTATATATTTAAAATATAGATAAGTAGATATATAAGAAAGGCTTAGGCCTAGTAGGATTAGTTATTATATAGCTAATAGTAGTATTACTAGCCGGTATTCTATACTAATAAGTAGAGGAATAAGGATATATATAATACAGAATATAGTTAATACAGACTTAGGTTATAAAAATAAGTTAGCTTAAGTTTTTAATTAGTATAGTAGGTATATAGATAGGGTAATCTATTAAGTAGGTATATTAAATTAAGTATTCCAGGGTAGGTAAAAGGATAAAGCAGAGTTAAGCTACTGTTCTATATTATAATATTACTATAGACTATATAGTCTGAAGTTTTAAAAACTATCTTAGCTCTGTATATTACTATAATTCCCCTTACTATAAGATCTAGAAGTTCTAATAAGGATTACTATAGCTATATTTATAAAGAAGCTAGTAGATCTTTATTTTAACTAACCTACTACTTATAATAATAGGTACTAGTAGATCCTATAGGTTAGAATAATAATATAAACTGCTATACTAGTTAAAACTATCTAGTTAGTCTTATTATTATAGATATAAAGCAGTCTGCTATATATATCCTGGAAGATAGAAAAAAGCAGCTATAAGGAGTTATATCTTATAGAGTAAGGAAAGGAAGGCTCTTATACTAGAAACTATCTATATATTATAATAAGGTAATATATAGATAATATAGAACAGGGGGGGGGGAAATAAGAGAAGATAGATTATATAAGAGAAATATAAAGATATTAGTCTTAATTTATATATCTACTAAGCAGATAGAACTAGCTCAGGGAGTTCTTTCCCTATAGTCTATATACTCTTCTTTACTATATATACCCTATTAAACTGGGTAATATATATACTAATAAGATCTAAATTATATAGCTTACTCCCTCCTATATAAATATAATCTATCTATAAGCTAATATTCCTTCTATCTCTCTCTATTAACCCCTAAGCTATTAGAATATCTATTATTAAGGGAAGAGTATAGATAAGTATTAAGGATAAAATATATAAGGTCTCTATATCTAAGGATAGCTTCAGCTAGTAGGTATATATCTCCTTACTATTAGTATATAAGACTTTAAAATAGTATAAAGTATAATAGAGTAAATAGCTTAACTCTAGTATTAAGAAGATTAAATAGAGTAAGATAGAAGATAAGAAGCTCCTATACCTTATAATAATTATATCTATCTAGTAGTATATAATTACCCCTACTATTAGCTAAACTATAAACTAGTATCTTAGGTAATACCAGGAGTTACTAAATAAAGCTAAAGCCTATAAGTTATCTGGGCTTAGTCTTATAGGCCCTAAAGGGAGTAAGACTTAGATACTTAGTATAGATAATATAAAGTATCTATACCTGGGAGAGTTTAGCCCTGATCTGGAGATAAAACCTATATACTTATTAGAATAACTTTAAACAGTTTATTATCTATACTCTCTATCTCTAGCCAGCTCTTATACTCTTAGTACTAAATAACTAAGAAGGCTCTAACTCTTCTAATAAATAAGATTAGTCTATAGGTATTATTATTAATCTGTTCTCTGAATTTACTAATATAACTCCTAATAAGAAGACTTCTAAGAAGACTAATATTTCTAAGGAGCTAGATATAGAAGATATTAAGATAGTACTACTTTAGATTATAGTAAATAAGTTTAAGATTAATATAGATAATAATTCAGGAGCTAATATTACTACTCTGACTATATATATCTATATATAGTATACTATTAGTATATTTAATAAATATAATAGCTTTAGGAAATAATTTATAAATTATTAAGGGAAGAAGGTTAATTAGCTATTTAAGAAGGCTAAAGATATAAACTAAGATATAGACTAGAAGAGTAATAATTCAGAGGATAATAAGAAGGATAGTAATAGTACTAATATTACTATAGATAATACTCCTACTAATATAATTAATCTTAAAAAGAATAAGAAGGAGATACTAAGTAAGGCTTATAGATATCTTACTAATACCTAGGGTAAGAAAGTAAAAAAAAAAGGCTTATAAGTATTAGTAGGAAGAGCTATACTATCTTACTACCCTATAGAAGTAATATAAATTAAGGAAGACTGGTATTAATATTAAGATTATAATTTATAAGAAGGGGGAGATAGATTATAATACTAATACTCTATTTAAGAGGAAACTAGTACTTAGATTCTATAATATAGCTAAAGAATAAGTACTTTATAAGGAATAAAGAACAGCTTTTAATACTATAAAGTAACTACTAATATATAAATAAAAGAGGGATAGAGATAATAATAGTTATAAGTAATAGTATAAGACTATATATAGTAGTTAGATATAATACAGATCTTTAGATAGCCTGAGCTTTTATAGATAGACAGGCTTTATATATAATAGTATAAGACTATATATAGCAGTTAAGTATAATATATATTTTCTAATAGTATAAGCTAACTTAAGGGAGACTTACTCTTAATAGTATAATACTATATATAGTAGTTATATATAATACTGGTTTTAAAACAGCTAAGCTATTTAATACAGGCTTTACTTATATACTTAATAATATAATATTATTACTATATCTAGTAGCTATACTTTATACCTATTCTCAGATAATATAAGTTCTCTTATAGTAGTTATATTATCTACTTTCTCCCTCTATATCTTAGCTTAACTCTCTTAAGACTATAGAACTATAGTTAGTAACTAAAGATATTATAGATTTCCCCCTCTGCTTAAACCTTAATAAAATATATAATACCCTAGTAAAATTATAATAAATACCTACTAATTATATAAAGAAGCTAAGTTCTAGTCTAAATATTACTACTTAGTTCTATATCTGAGCTTAGTTATAATTAGGCTAGTATATACCTAGTTATACTAGTATTATAGTTAGAATACTAAGGGTCTATACTTAATTCTTTTAGATATAGTAAAGAGAGTAGATAGATAGAGCAGATTACTAAAGGGTATTTAGTATATAATAAAAGAGAGGAAGTATATTATTACTATATTAATATTTATACTTCTAGATAAGGGCTAGAATATATAATACTCCTACTCTATATAAGAGAAATCTAGTTATAAGCAGGTAAAAAGTATCTCTAAAGCTTATAGTTTAAGATTAATAAGGATTAAGTATAGATCTATAGATATAGATTTATCTTATATAGTAAATAAATATATATTTAATATAATAGAATTAAGGAATAGATTATTTAAGTATAGTAACTAATAAACAGTAGTAGTATATCTATATATCTTATTATCTTTTACTTAATAGGGTATCTAGAACAGAGTCCTGATCTATCTAGTTAGATAAAATCTATATAATTATACTAAACTAGGGTTATATATAATATTAAATAGAAAGGTTCTTTAATCTCTAGTAAGCTTTATATTAAATAAGGGTTAGATTATACTAACCTATATAGTACTACTCTTTTTCTTTTTACCTCTAATTAATATTATATTAACTCTATTTAACCTCTTACTGATTTATTTTTATCTCTCTATATCTAAACTATATACTAATTTATTATCTATAGTCTCCTCCCCTACTATATAGATATAGTAACTAGTATCCTATTACTTCCTAGGCTTTTACTTAGTATTACTAACTTTAGTAATATTATACTTAGCTTATAATACTATTCTATTTGAGCTCGGTATAATAGTCTTTATTTAGTTAGCTGCTTTTACTATAGCTATAGCTATAGCTGCTTTATTAGTAGCTATTTCTATTAAAGGTATTTAACTTATAAGTAATAGATTTTTATAGGCTAAGCTGGATAGAGATACTATATTTAGTAATTTTAATATCTCTATAATCTTTACTTTAAGCTCTAGAACTTCCTTCTATAATCTCTCTATCTCTATAATCTTTATTTTAAGCTCTAGAACTTCCTTCTGTATTACCTAGTATAAGATATATCTAGCTCTTTCTTATATAGCTATCTTAATAATTATTATACTTATATCCTTATCTAATTAGGCTTTTATACTATTAACTATCTTACTTATACTATTTATTTTATCCTTAACCTTATTAACTATAATATAGTAGTATTTAACTATCTAGTAGAATTTAGCTAGATTCTTATCTTACTTTATTTATTCTTCTATTATAATAGTAGGGCTAAGCTCTCTTTCCTTATCTATACTATAGCTTAATAAGATAGTAGGAGTAGAATAGTAGCTTTTAGATTTTATTTAACTATATACTATTAGATTAGTATAATCTAAAAGAGCTAGTATTAAGATAATCTAACTATTAAATTTCTAAGGATCTATAAATCTATAGATTAAAATATTAACTTTAGAAGGAATATATCTATTAATATTATTCTTAGTTATATTATATAGAATATAGTAGAAACAGGTAATTTCTATCTCTATAGCTAATTAAATAGTAGCTCTTATTTAGATAATAAAGATTAAATTACTTATATACCTTATTCTTATTCTTATAAATTCTATAGTAACTTATTTAAAATATATAATTATAGTATTATATTTATTATATAGTTTATTAATCTCTATCTTATTATTATTACTAAATCTAAACCTAGCTAGATTATAATTAAGATATATTATCCTAATATAATTACTTATATTAGATATAAAATTATACTATATATAGCTGAGTTTAGCTATTATACCTCCTTTCTTATACTATTAGCTATTATAGTAAAAGTAGTTAGCTATATAGTATTTAAGCCCGGCTAGCTTATCCTATATCTTATTAGTAGTATTAGTCTAGTACTCCTTAAACCTATCTAAAGGTACTATAATACTATTCAGACTACTAGGCTCTATAAGTATATTATATTTAAATAATAATCTATTAGTATCTGAGCTTATATAATAGTTACTAATATTATTATCTATAGCTTAGGTACAGGGAATAGGGGTTTTATTATTATTAACTATTACTGAACTCTACTTATTAGTAGTAATAATAGCTAGATTATTACTCTCTTAGGTAGTAGCTAGCTTATTCTAGCTAATATACTTTCTATTCCTATAGTCAGAAGGTATAATAAGATAATTAATTAAATCCAGCTCAGTAGTTATATAAGTATAGTTCTTTTTTTTAAGAACTATATTAAATTCAGCTATTAGAATAACTTCTAGTAACTATTAGCTATAGAGTTAAAAGTCTACTATTACTCTTAGACTTATTATATCTTTTCTTATATAGTCTAACTTAACTATAGAGAATTCTCTAAATCTACTTCTATTTCTATATAGATAAGGTTATTAGGAGAAGTATTATAGATAATATCTATTTTATATAGAAGTTAAAGTAAGTAAGGGAGGAAAATAATACTAGAGCTAAAAGGAGTATATATATTACTATTATAAATTATACTTACCCTGATAATATAGATACCTATATCTTATAAGTATACTTTACTATAAACTACTAGTAACCCTCTATATATATACTACTCTGGGTAGATTATACTATACTACTAGTTACTTTAATCTACTCTTTATATAAACTTATAGAACTAGTAACTAGAAACTACCTACTAGGGAGATCTAGCTAGACTTACCTTCTGATCCTAAAGTAGATTATATAGTTTAATAATTAAATCTCTCTAGTTTATAATAAACTATATAGATCTCTCTAACCCTTCTATTATATAATTATTTAACTTTAGATCTATTAGATCCTTACCTCTAGTAATATTTTACCTATAGTACTATATTTAGTTAATTATAAAAGTAGAGTAATTACTCTACTTCCCTCTACTATATATTTAGCTCCTAGCCTCCTTTATCTATAGTAATACTAGCTCAAAGGAAAGCCTATATAACTAGAGACTACTTCTAAACCCTATTACTAAGCCTTTATCTAATAATATCTATAAGATCCTACTTAGAGGGGTAGCTAGTATAGGAGTTATCTTACTATTATCCTTACTATCTAAGTAAAGATATATTAATCTTAAGATAAGCAGGGTAGTAAGAATAAGGGAGAACTATATAAAGCTAGATAGAGATCTAGTGAGATTAGTAATACCCTTCAGGCGGATTAGTAATACTATATATATACCCAGAAGCTAGTTCTATTACTCTAAGTAAAAAGTAGAAAGCTAAGAATAATTAGAGGAGGAAATAAGTAACTAGTAGTAGAGAAGAATACTCTAGGTTATAAATATAGTAATAATATATAGATAGTAGAGATTAAGTAAATAATTAGGTAAGATAAGCTATAAAAACTATAGGGTAAATAAATAGTATTTATATATATAGAGAATCCTTAGTAACTAATAAGAAGATAATAGCTTTTAGCTAGAAAGAGATAAAAGAGTTTAGAGTAATTTTATACTAGATATAGGGAAAAGAAACTAATAAGAAAGATAGAGATAAGAATAGAGTAAACTAGAAAGAAGGGGGGGGAAGCTTTATATAGATATATCTATATAGTAATAATAGGTATATATATATATATATATAGATTTACTAGCTAAAAGAGAATAGTACCTATAGGAAGAGGCTAAGATAGTCTATCTAAAGATATAGGGGGAGCCTGGCTAATATTTATAGGAAGAGAAATATATAGTAGGCTTTTATAGATCTAGTTAAGAAAGCAGAGTATAGTAATTAATTATAGTAATAACTCTATATCAGCTATAATAGTAGTAGTAGTATAGGATATAGCTTATTATAATAGAGTAGTAGACTTTCTATTAATAGTTTTCTATTACTTCTTTAGAATCTCCTAAACTAATTTAGAGAAGTCTTTAGACTCCTTCTTAAGAGCTAAGTTCTCTTCCTTAATATAACTCTAGCTCTATTTAGTAGAGGCTTAGGGATAAGAACCCTTTAAGGGAGTAGCTTTAGAGGGTATATATTTAGTAGAAGTACTAGTAATACTCCTATTAGAACTAGTAGAAGGAAGGTAGTTAGTAATATCTTCTCTAGTAGCCTTAATCTTATAAAAGTAGTCTATATTCTTCCTAGTAGTTCTAAATTAAAACTAAATACTATTAGGAGTTAACTAGCTAAAGTATTAAGAGATATCTAAGAGTTAAAAGCTAGTCTTAACTTAATATTATTAATAAGAACCCTATAGCTATTCTTAGTAGTATTTAGTTATTATATACTACTCTTCTTAATAGTAGCTTATATTTTAGGTAAGTTCTTAATACTAAGGTATTTTATATTAAATCCTATATTCCTTCTATAGTGAATAATAACCTTCTTAGTATATAGCTATTAGAATTAATAATTAAGAATATTCTTAGTTATATTATTCCTAAAGAAGATAATAATCTTTAGAAAGACTAGATATATTAACCTTAGGTATTCAGAGTATAAGAACTATTATAATAAAATAATAACTGAAAAATATATTTAAAGTAATATATATAGCTAAAGGATAAAAAATTATAAGTAAAGTATACTCCTGTATATATATATAATACTATATATCTAGAGATATACCTACTATATTTATAAAGAAGCCTAAGGGGATATAAAAATAAGGGAATATAAAGGGAAGCTATTATAGGTATAGTTAAGTAGCTAAGTAAGAGGTATATATAAGTATAGAGCTAGTAAAGTAGTTCCCTACTATATCTAAGACCTAGCTACTAGTTAATCTAATAAACTAAGTATAGAGTTTCTTTAGTACCTGCTTATATACTATAGTTTTTACTTATATCTGAGTTAGCTATATAGTTTAGTTATATTATTATTTACTTACTGGATATATATATATTACCTCTAGTCCTTAAGTATCTTACTATCTATCTATAAGATATATTTCTAATAACTTTACTCCTACTATTATCTTAATAATATATACTGCCCGGGGCTAATATATAAGTATTTTTATATAAGTTACCTTGCTAACTTATATCTACTGGAGTATTCTACTATCTGTAAGATATACTTTATAGTTTATATAACCTTCCTCCTACCTTTACCTTAATAACTTATACTATCTGAATCCAGATAGTAAGCTTCCTATATAATTTGCCTTACTAATCTATACCCTTTTTAATATAAACTATACCCCTAGCCCTTATAAATAATAAGATAGAGAAACCCTACTAAAGAAATATAATAGCTAGGAGTTTCCTCTGCCTTATACCTATAAGATATATCTAGTCTATAGAAACCTTTCCTACTAGTAGTAAATTAGGCTGAACTTCTCTATACCTCTAGTTAGTAGTCTATTAATATACTTATCTTATTATAGGGCTTCTATTCTATAAGTTTCTCTCTTAGCTTACTATACCAGATTATACTATAAGCCTATATTATAATCTATACTAACTAGTACCTCTTATATTAAGCCTGCTCTATTACTTCTTATTAAAGTAAGATATAGTTAGATCTATACCCTTAGTAATCAGCTGCTTCTTACTAATATCTCTATCCCTTTATAGCTACTATAAGTACTTAGTATAGTAAATCTATCCCTACTATACTTAAACTAGTATAATTAATCTATATAATATATACTATAGTTATCTAAAATATAATCTAATTATATTAGGGAATTAAGTATTAGTATTTATAATAGCTTTTAGTAAGCTATTATAACTGAGCTATATATTCCGCTAGTATTATATACTAGTATAGAGTACTATATTATTAAGACTATTAGTCTTACTAGTAAACTCTGCTGTTTAAATAACCCTTAGCAGACTGTATAGATCTAGCCAGGTAATAATCTGGAGAATCTTAATATAAAGGCTCTCTACTATAGTATCTAGCCCCTGCTTATTAATATCTATAGCTAGTAGCCTACTAGTACTAATATCTGGTTATATAATATAAACTATACTAATATCTGAAACTATAATATATTCTACTAGGGCCTCCTACCTACTGGTCAGTATAGTATAACTAGGTCTATTAATAACTAGATCTAGCCTAAATATATTATAGAGGTTATACTAGACCTTAGCTAGCTCAGTAAACTAAATATAGTAATAAACTTCTTAACTCTAGCTATTATCCCTATATATCTATATACCTACCTAATTAAGATAGATAGATTATATTAATATATAGCTCTATATAGCTCTATATAGCTCTATATAGCTCTATATAGCTCTATAGTAGCTCTATACTAACTTTATAATCTCTATAATATATACTTATTCTTTCTTACCTCTTTACTCTCCTTCTTACCTTCTTTATATACTAGTAACTAATAATTATTCTAACTAGTTAAATATATTCTTAAATATAGTTTAATTAGCCTTTCTTATTATCTATCTAGTATTAAAATACTTTCTACTAAGCTAGTAGTTTACTAATTATTCTACTATCTATCTAAAGAACTAACCTTAGAAATCTATATTTTATATCTTACCTTCTAACTTTAATAATTATATCTAGTAATATAAGGCCTATTATTATAGTTATTAATAAACCTAACTATTAATAGCTAAGATACTAGAAGGTATCTAATTCTACTATACTATATATACCCTATAAGAGGCTTAAGAACTATATTCTTCCTAGCTTATCTAGAGAAGAGTATCTATAGAAAATCTATATCTAGAGAGATAAGAATTATCTAAAGATTAACTTTATCTATAGTACTATATATATTAGACCAGAGTAGTCCTCCTATACTCCTAAGGAAAAAACTACTATAAACTAAGATCTAACTAGCTGGATAAGAGTATAGCTATCTACTATAAAAGCCTGTAGATACTAGGCTATATTCTCAGATAATCTATATAAACTATATTCTAATAAACCCTTATTTAAACTCCTTAAAGATAACTATAATAAAACTTACTATATCTATATCTATCTGGAGAATTCTAAGAAGTTTAGATTTACCTAGTAGATAAATATTAAGAATCTTTATAACCTTCTGTATAAAGTTTACTATAATAGATAGCTTAACTAGTTTAAAATCTTAAGCTATCTATATAAAGTATTAGAGAAGATAAAGTAAGACCTGATCTATATATTAAAATATATATAGTAAATTAAATCTAATAAAGTTAATACTAAGTCTATCCTTAAACTTAGGCTTCTCCTTCTAGTAGTAAACTTTAATAAGAGAAAGAATAAGTTTAATAATAGTATCTACTACTATTAGTTTATTACTAATATTATATATATAGAAAGATACTTTATTAGCTTTATCTATAACTACTATTTCTCTATTCTCTATATTCTAAATAGATAGGAGGAGGGATAAAAGTAAAGAACTACTACTATTATTAGCTGTATAATACTATACCTATAGGAGTAGTACTTCTCCCTATACTTCTCCTTTATTACTATTCTAGTTACTAAGTAGTAAGATATATCTTCTTATAGTATTATCTATATCTACTAGATTAGATAGAGCTTATAAGATTTTATAGGGATATACTTTAAAGAGATCCCTATCTAATCTTAGTTACTCTCTATTATAGAGTATATCTATACTAATAAGATATATAGATTCTACCCCCTACTAAGGACTAAATTATTTATATAAGACTAGGTAATAATATTAGATTATTTTTTTAGTTCTAGAAAATAAGTAAAAACTAATATTATTATAAATATATATATTATACTAGGGATTAGTAACTTATACTAGTTTTTTATATAAGCTAATTAGTTTAATATTTAGCTCTATAATCTGAAGTATATATATACTATTAGTTAATTAAATATTACTAATATAAATATACTAAAGAGCTTCCTTATATTTACTAGTAGCTATTATATCTCTATACTAAAGAGCTATAGTAATTCTACTAGAATTAAAAGGAGAATATATTATAATAGACTGCTATAGATATTCTATACTGGTTCTGAATATAGGAGTTAGAACTGAATAGAATATATATCTTAGAGCTTCTCTGAGTATATAATCCTAGACTTTTACTAGAAATAGGCTAGTCTAGTAGATCTATAGTAGATTAGTAAAGTAATACTAATACTAAAGTAATAGAGATAAAAATAGTAGGTATTAATAATTAAATAACTAGCTTCTTTTATCTTAGTAGGCTAATTACTAGCTAGCTGGTATTTTAATATAATTTAAAGCTTTATTTTCCTTTCTATAATCTATAGCAGGTAGTATAGTCTTCCTATACCTATAAGGGCCCTGTAATATACCTGCTTTACTATAGTTAGCTCTAAGACTCAGATAAAGAAAGGAGGTACTATAGATATAAGTATTAAACTATACAGGTTAAGTACTTAGATTAGCTAACTTATATATATATATAGCTATATTTACTGTATTTTAATTAATAAAATACTAGTCTCTATCTCCCTCCCCCCTCCGGCTTACTAAGTATAGATATTTATAATATTATATAGGTTTTTAAGAATAAAATTATATAATAAATATAAGCTAACTATAGTTTTTCTATATACCTACTACTCCTATTAGATATACTAGGTAGCTATATTAGGGTTATAATATCCTTATAATATACTTATTAAAACTTTTATCAGACTATCCAAACTTTATTATCTATATAAAATATAGTATTTTAGGGTACTAGATATATTAATAATTAGCTACTATTTACCTAAGTTATATATTAGTCCTACTAGTATATACTAATCTAGCTAGCTAAGTATTATATATATTACTTTAACTGATTTTTATTATATCTTTATTAAGCTAGCTACTCTATTAGATACCTATAGGAGGATATAGAAAAGACTGGGTTTTCTAATCTAGGGTCTGCTTACTATATAATATACTAGTAAGCTACCCTTTAAGGATAAGTAAGTCTATAATAGATAAGTATACTATTTACTATATACCCTAGTTATTATAGCTCCTAAGCCTACTAAGGGATAGAATTAGCCTAGCTAACTTAAGAGTAGTAATATATATATATTATAGGTAGAAGTATTCTTATAAACTTATAGAAAGGTTTTATAATAGTTTCTCTCTCTATTATATAGTATAAGGAACTATAAGGGCCTACTTAGAACTCTTCTGTATAGAATAATAACCTCTTATCCTTCTGGTTATTCTAGAACTAAAGAGGGAGGGGAGTAGAGTCTAGTAGAGCTATAGTTAATAGGCTAAATACTTAGTTCTTTATAGAAAGAATATATCTAGAATACCTATTATTCTTTAAGGGAGAGCTTACTTATAGTATCTAACTTAGAGTTAGAGCTAGAGCTAATAATAAAGCTAGCAGGGGATAATATTATATTTAGTTATAGAGGGTTAAATTAAGGAGAAGAGAGGTAGCTATCTATAAAGATCTCAGGCTATTAAGTTATTTAATTATTATATTAGAGAGAGGAGATAGAGATTATAGGTAACTACCTTAAGAGATCTTAGATTATTAGATTAGAGTTTATAGACTTTAGGAAGAAGGGTATAAGAGTATAAGAGAGGAGTAGGAATTTACTAAGAAGATAGTAACTTTTAAATATAGCTTTATATAAAATATATAACTAATAAATACTTATATAAGTAAGAAGGCTTATAGAGTAGAAGGGAAAAGAAGATATAATATAACTATTATAGATAGAGAGATATATATAGTAGTAAAGAGTAGAAAGCTTAAAGTAGCTATAAGTCTTAAAGGGTAGAGTAAAAAAGAGAGTATAATAGTAAGTTTACTAATATATAGAGAGATAGAAGTATATATAATATAAAGGGGAGAAAAAGAAGAGAGAGATTTAAGGAGTAGAAACCTGGTTTTATAAATAAATTCTATATCTGCTTACTACTTTCTCAGCTAGTAGTTACCTTCTATAAGGAATACTATAATTTAGAGTATAATATAGAAGTATATAAAGATCTAGTATAATTTCCAGACTATTATACTTCTACTATATTACTTTTACTTAATATATAACTTATAATTTATATATCTGCTTTATATAACTTCTACTATAAATTATATAGTAATCCTATTCCTATTTATATTAAAAGTAAATTTCCTAAGCAGTTTTAGAATTCTAGAATCTTTCTATCTTTTTAATAGCTCTATTATTTACTTATAGAGTATAGTATATATATAAGTAGCTTATTATATAATTATATATATTATAGCCTAAATAATTACTTAGTCTAATCTCTAAATAACTTATTATTTCCTCTATCTCTATTTACTATTATATCTCTATTAAGGGGATATAATCTAATTACTATATTCTATATACTCTAGGAGTTTTTAATTTCTAAATTAAATAAAATCTAGTTAGTATAGTTTAGATTCTTATTATTATAGTAGATAGTAATTTTTTACTTATTACCCTATATCTATTACTTCCTCCTCTAAATACTAATTTAGTACTATTAAATTAGCTTTTATAGCTTAATCTTAAATAGAAGTAATCTGTTCTTCCTTACTTATAAATAACTAGTATTTCTTCTTTTCTTCTACTATTATCCCTAGAAGTTAGACTCTAAGATATATCTATAGCCCTATAGGAACTTATCTTCCTTCTATAATTATTATACTATTATTCAGTATCTTAATAGTACTCCTACTTATATTAGCTATAATTATCCCTTCTTTATTAATATTTACCTTCTGAGATTTCTTAGTAACTAGTTTAATCTATTAAATAGCTTCTCTAGATATTTTAATCTTTCTTTATAGTAGTTAACTTAAAGCCTTTTTATTAGAAGAATATTAATCTACTTCTATAGCCTCTACTAAATTACTATTTTATCTATTATAAACTACTTTCCTAGATATAAGTAGATAATTATTATTAATACTAGCCTACTAGCTATTCTCTCCTTTTATAAACTTCTTTAGTATAGATCCTTAGTAGGATTTATTTAGTTCCTCCTTACTAAGCTCTTTTAGATAGTAACTATATAAGGTAGGGAGGATTCTTATAATATAGTATAGCTTATACTACTATACTTAGAACTTAGCTTTATAAGATATATTATTTACTCAGATTATATTATAAATTAAAATAAAATTATTAATTTTAAATTCCTCTTTATAGAGCTATAAGGTATTTAAGTTATTAACTTTATCTCTAACTTTAGCTCAGGCTTTTATAACTATATAATATACTTCTTCTATAACTACTACTTTTCTCTTAAGAATCTATATATATACTTTAAGTAAATCCTTCTTTATAGAGATTATATCCTAGTTAATTAAGTACTAGATTAGAATTATAATCTTAAGGAGGAGTAGGGGTTCCTATCTATATATTAGCTGGAAGGGTAATATATCTATATTTTATTAAATTATAATTCAGTCTATAAGAATAGTATATTTAAGATAGAAGATCTATTTTAAATTCTTATCTATAAGCCTCTTTAGGATTAATATAAGTAAGAAGTATCTATTCTTTATAATTCTATTAGCTTAAGGCTAGTATACTAATATAGTAATAACTTTAGGGCCTAGTTACTAGATAATCTTAGTAAACTAGATAAACTCTTTACCTCTATTAATAATTATATAAGTAAATATCCTAAAATAATTAATTATTATCTAGATAAGCTTTATAACTAACTCAGCCTTCTTATTCTTTAAGGGAAAACCTCTATCTAATCTATCAGATTATAGTATACTTTTATAAGATATTTATATCTGTTTAATAGTACTCTGTATTAGGGATTAAAATAGATTTTCTTTATTTATCCTTCTAGTACTATAGATATAGCTAGTTTATAAGGGTATTAGGGATTATAAATTTAGTACTTTTTACAGGCTCTTAAGTATATAGTAATAGAGTTATAGAGGTTCTCCTACTAATATCTCTCTTTAATCTACCTGTAAGTAGTATCTCTTTCTTTATAATCTATATATATATAAGCAGCTTTAATAATTTTCTACTTTTAAGTCTTAGTTCCTATAATCTTCCTATCTTATATTAGTATAATATATTACTATAGGTAATTTCCTTTCTAAAAGAATAATCTTATCTTCTTTTATAGGGAGTAATCTTCTTTATTTACTATCCTAATAGGCTGAATAAGTATCTATAAATAGAGGGCTAATAGCTCCTATTTAGATCTATATAGGGTTAGATTAAGTAGTTTATTCTTTAAAGCAGTATATTTAGCTTCTGTAATTTTATTAATATTAATAAATATTATATTAAGTATATTATTAATATTATCTTTAATATTACCTTTAAAAGCCTTATTAATATAGTTAGATAACTAACCCTCTTTTTATAAGAATCTATTAGTAACTATACTATTTATACCTCTGATATACCGGACTTTAAAGTTAAAGAGAAAGAGATAGCTCAGCTAGTATATAATTATAGCTCCTAGTATATTTTCTATCTTTCTATTAAGCTAGTAGACTAGGGCTTAAGTATTAGTCTTAAGAGTAAATTATATTCTATAGAGCTAGTTTTAAAGTCTTTAAAATATATAAGGAACTATATAATACTCCCTCTTAGTTTAGTTATAATTCTGCTCTGTTTTAGTCTATAAGCTACTCTTAAATCTTAATAGCTTCCTCTATCTATTAATAACTTATATAAGTATATATCCCCAGCTAGTTAGGTTAGTATTAGCTTAGAGGATAATTTCTCTATACCCTTTAGTATAGTTAATTATAGTTAGAATCAGGGTTTTTATAAACTAGTCTTTTAATTTACTTATTAACTTCTACTAGGCCTCCTCCTAATACTAAGGTTTATTCTTCTTAAGTAAAGAAGTAAGTAGTTTTACTACTTCTAAGAAGTAATCTATCTACTAATAAGAATATCTAATAATACTAAGGAATTCTCTTACTTCTATAAGGTTCCTATAGGCCTCCTATTTAAGGATCTTTATTACCTTACTTTTATTAGGAGCTCTACTATAGATTCTATAATAATAGCTAACTATACTTACTATCTATTAATAAAACTATAACTTCTAATAGGAAGTTAAATCTCTAGCTAGTTTAATATTAATAAGTACCTTATTAAGGTTTTATAAGTATTTTATTATAAATCTCCTTATACCTAGTATACTTTCTTCTCCTCTATAGTTACTCTTTAAACCTTTAATTATAATATTATTAAAGAAGGCTTAATAGATCTATAGAATTAGATTATAGAGGATTTAGATTATAACTTAAATAGATTATACTATAGAGTTTATAGCTCCCTGTAGTAGTATATATATTCTTAGAAGTCTAATAGGTAAGACCCCTTAATTAAATAGACTAAAATCTTAAAGTAAGTATAGATCTTAGAACTATCCTCCTATTAGAAAAGAGTTTAGAAAAGAACTTCTATAGATCTTCAGGTTAGTTAAGAGAAAACTATAGAAGTCTCTATAAATAACCTAATAGCCTAGATAAATAACTTAGCTATCTCTATATAATAGATAAGTAAGAGGATTAAAATCCTAACCCCTTTCTCTTTAAAGATAATAGAGGTTTATCTATATATCTAAATCCTAATAAAGTAGAATTCTTAAAATAGCTATATAAACTTAATTAAGATATAGAAGGAATTAATTAATAATAGAAGCTTTAATTAAATAGATCTAATAGAAATTAATACTCTAATAGTATATAACTATAATAATATATACTAGTACTATAGAGATCCTAATTACTACTCTAATTAATATATAGATCTTAAGATTAATAAAGAGGCTGGGTTTATCTATTATAAATATCTAGCTAGTACTTTATATCTAGGGGCTAAAAGAGAAAAAGTTCCTTCTATACTAATTAATTACTATAAGTAGATATTAAGTATATAAAGACTTACTATTTACTATATAAGATAGTTCCCTTATTATAATTCTAACTTAGCTCTATATATAAGGAAGATATATAACTCTAATCTAATAAGATAGATAATTACCCTAAAGGAAGAAAAGGCTATAGACTGAGTTATAAAGAGAGTAGGGAGTTATTAGGCTCTTAAGATCCCTACTCCTAAGAATAATAAATATCTTCTGATCTATATAACTACTATAATAAGAGAAGGTAGTTTTAAGAGGCCAGGCTTAATAACTATATCTTATATCAGTCTTATTAATCTAAGTATTAGAGTAAACTATAATAGATTAGAACTATTTAATTAAATAGGTTATACCCTTATAGTTAAAATAAATTTAGCTAATCTGAAGTATAGAAAGTAAGATAAAGAGAGCTCCTTATATATTATATAATATAAACCTAAGGGTATATTAATAAGGTATAAGAATCTGATAGACCCTAGCCCTCTATAAGTAGTTAAAGCAGTAGTTAACTTATATAGAGAAGTTATAGAGTAGGAACTTACTAGAAAACAGTTAGTTATAAAAGCTATTAAGAATAGTAAGATTACTATTAAGATCTCTAAAATTATCTAACTTAATTCTACCTTTAGGGAACTCCTTATAGAAGAATACTTTAGTTAAGTATATAGATCTAAATAAGTAGTTAAGAATACTCTACTAAGTAATAATACCTTATTATATTAACCTAGGAGATATAATACTAGAGCTAATATAGTTAAAATCTAAGATCCTAAGAGCTCTAGATAAATTATAGATAAGATTATATTAGTCTAAGGGTTATATAATAAAATTTATAGATATATAATTAGAAATAATATAGGGAACTATTCTTTAAAGAGTAATAAGAATACTACTTATTAGTCTATAACTCTATAACTATATAAGTTAGACTATAGCTAATATCTAGAAGTATTTAATTAAGTAGATTCTAATAGAATAGAATATATTTTAATTAATATATAGAAGGAGGTATAGACTTAGGGTTAATCTATTATAGATTTATAAGAAACTATAATAAGTAATAGAATATTAGTTAATTATATACTTATAGACTATCTAGAGGAATAAATAGTTAAAGGTTATTAAGACCTTCCTTATATACCTATTTATTTATAATAAGCAGATAGTTAATTTTATAATACTTTAGTTAATATAGAAGTATAAGTAAATATTATAGCCCTTAAGATAGCCTAAGAGTATAACTTAGTAGTCTATCTAATATCTAATATAACTATAACTTCCTTCTTAAACTATATAATAAAGATAATAGAGAGGATATATATAAAGGTATTCCTTAGAAGTATTCCCTTAGAGTAAATTATCTATATAGCTAAAGGTAGGGATATATTTTCTATTAAGTTTATCCTGGGAATACCTTTTATTAGATCTTACTAAGTTTCCTTTAACTATAGGAATAGAGATAGTAACCTATTTATATAAGCTATTATTAGTAGTACCTATATAATAACTACTATTATAGGAGGAGTTTACTATAGGAACCCTGATATACTAAAGGTAATTATAACTCCTTATATAAATAAGTAATTAAGTATATACTCTATTCTAATATATAAAGTATAAATCTAAGAGGTAGAAAACCCTAAAGATCTATTTATTTATATTAGTAATTAGATTATATAGAATTATATTAATAATATCTATATAATAATAATTATAGCTCTATATATAGAGAAGTAACTTAAGGTAAATCTAGTTTTACTAGAGGAACTAAGATCCTAAGAGATAGAAAAACTTAATAAACTATTTAATTAAGTAGATTCTAATCCTAGGGAACCCTTATAAATATTTTATATCTCCCTGAAAGATATAGATAGAATTATAAGTATAGAGATTAAGGAGGGAGATATTATTATCCTTATCTCTAATAATAAGATTAAAATTATCCTCTGGAAAATCTTAAAGACTTAGTTA
This sequence comes from Clonostachys sp. G952, assembly GCA_027569935.1. NCBI lineage: Eukaryota > Fungi > Ascomycota > Sordariomycetes > Hypocreales > Bionectriaceae > Clonostachys > Clonostachys sp. G952. Next base: position 4,447 of record JAPDLB010000075.1, on the reverse strand, counting down.
CCTACTTATAATAAGTAATATAAGCAGATTATTAAATAAAGTAATTTTTATAAGAATAAAATAATATACTTTAAAAAATACCTTAGCAGAGGTATAGATATACTGAATATCAGTATAAATATAATATATAAACTAAAGTATAAGAAAATTAACCCTCTTAATAATATTCTATCTGATAGTTTAGTATCTAATAGTAATACTAATTAGTAAGAGAAGAAATAGACTGAAGCCCTATTAATACTTAATATATTATATCTTTTTCCTAAATAGATTACTAGTAAGTTCTCTAATATTAAGATAGGCTCTAGACTTATAGAAGAGTATTTAGAAGCTATTATATTATAAGTAAGAGACTTCTTAATAGAAAAAGAATTAGAAGTATTTATTTAAATACTTTATAACTAAGAAAAAGTAATAGCCTGGATATTTAAGGATTATAGCTATATTAATTATATAGTAGTACTACTATAAGTTATTCAGGTTATTAAGTATAAGGTATAGTAGGCTGGATTAATCCCTATTTTAAAAGGCTTAGAAAGTAAGATACTAGATATCCTAAGGGATTATATTAAGAAGGGAGTACTTAAAGAGTTTTATACTTCCTATAGGAACCTTTAGTTCCTTATAATTAAGAAAGATAGAGGTATAAGATTTATTAAATTAATAATTAGGATTAATTAATTTATAATTAGGAATACCCTTATCCCCTCTAGTATAGATAACTTCTTATAGAGCTTTATAATATATAAGATTCTATTACTTATTAACTTCTTCTTAGATTATAACTAAGTATCTCTTAACCTAATAAGTAGGGATTTAACTATATTCTTAATACCTATTAGGCTATATAGAATATATATACTCCCTTAAGGAGTAATAAATTCAGTAGTTTAGTTTATATAGATTATTAGTTAAATTCTTATAGACCTTATTCTAGATATAGCTAAACCCTTTCTTAATAATATTACTATATAAGATCCTTCTTTAACTTATAATAATAAAAAGATAGCTCTGGATATTTAATATTATATCTTAGAATACTTAACTAATCTAAATAAAGTATTAATTAATATTAAGCTTATAGGTTATATAATATTAGCTATTAAGTTAAAGTTCTATTAAGTAGGTATAGTTATAGTAGGATATTTCTATAGCTTATTCAGAAGATAATCTAAGGATATAAAGATTATTAAGATAAAAGAGTAGATAGCTTATTATAATATATCTAATATATAATCTTTTCTAGGAGCTACTAGGTTTTATAGGATATAGATAGAAAGATATATAATTAAAGCTTAATCTCTTATAATCTTACTTTATAAGAATACTATCTGGGTCTAGAGAGAGAACTAAATAAATATAATAGAGGCTCTTAAGGAGAACCTAATTAGGGTAGACTTCCTTATCTTAATTAACTATTCAGATAAAGATAGGGAGATTATCCTAATAGTTAATATAAGTCTTAAGGGCTGGAGAGCTATTCTTCTCTAAGTTATTAAAGGAAAGTAAAAACTAGCCTGATATAAGTCTGGTTACTAGAGTATAGCTAAAGCAGCTTATAATATAACTAAGAGAGAGTACTAAGATATTCTCTTAGCTATTAGAAAGCTATATAACTACCTCTATAGAGCTAGATTTATATTAGAGATTAATATTTAAATCTTAGTATTATAATCTAATAGAAGGGCTAGTAATATTCTGGGTATACTTATTATATAATAGATTAGTTATATTATACTATTTAACTTTATAGTCTGCTATATATCTAGAAGGAGAAATAGTATAGCTAATAGACTTTCTTATAAGAGTTAAAGACTATCTGATTAAATAGATAAAGTAAATAAGGAAGATATTAAGTATATTATTAATTTATAATTAGATATTATAATAATTTCAGAGGAGGAAGCTGAAAATCTACTTAAGAGTTATTAGACTAAGGAAAGTTAAACTCTTACTAGATACCTTACTACCCTAGAGTAGCTAGAGGGAATAAAGACTATAGAGCTTAGGAAGCTAAGGCTCTAAGTAAAGTACTTCTTTATAACTAACTATAGGCTATAGAAAAGATCTAAGAGGGGATAAACTAATCTAATTACTATTATTAATAAACCTACTACTAGGAGAGCTCTAGTTACTTCTTATTATACAGAGTAGAGTTATAGAGGAAGAGTAATAATCTATAAGTAGTTAAAAATATAATACTTCTAGCTAGAGATATAGAATAATTATTCTAAGGCTATTATAATCTGTAAGATATATACTTCTTTTAACCTAAGGAGGCTAGTAGAGGAAAGTATACTAATAGTACCTAATTAGTCTATAATAAAAGTCTACTTTAATATAATCTATATAAACCCCTTAAAAGAGATAAAGTTTATTATAGAAGGTTAATATAATCTTACTGATTAGATTAAAGTTTATATAATAAAGAAGTATAATATAACTAATCTCTATCTTTTCTTCTAGAAATAGATATATAGATTTAGTATAATAGTTATTATTATACTAGATAGGGGAGCTAAAGGTAAAGAAAAAAGATAAAAGTAGCTCTTTCTAATATAGGGATTAGGTATATTATTATTAATATATATAACTCTTGAGCTAATAGAGTTATTAAAGCTGGATACTAGTTATTAATCCTAGCTATTAGTAAGATATTATTTCTAAATATTAACTAGCTTTAAGTACTAGAAGCTATATTATTTACAGATAGAGTTTCAGAGAGAGCCTCTTATAGATATAATCTGTTTTATCTATTATATAGCTAGAACCTGATCCTATCTCTTAAGATAAGATATCTAATATAGAGACTTATTAACTAGGAATATATATAGTCTACTCAGAGCCTGCTAGAGGCTAGAACTTAATATCTATTATAACTCTATAAGGATATTAAGATTATAAGAGAGAAGGTTCTAAAGTTTAGGAAATAATAAGCTAATATAAAAATAGTAGTCTTAATTAGGAGAATAAGAACTAAGCCTCTTTAATCAGGGAGCTTAGTTCTAGTAGTATATAATAAGATCTGTAAAGATATAACCTATAAGCTACTATTAAGATAGCTCAGCCTATACAGAATAATTAATTAAAATAAATACTTAAGATCTTATAGATTAGAAATAATAAATAGAATAGCAGTCTATAGTATCTTTATACTAGACTATTTAAAAGAGTTCTAATAAGATAATAAGAGTTAGTAGAGAAGTAAGAATAACTCCTACTTAGTAGAAGTAAAGCTAGAGGAGAATAATATAGATACTCTTATAAGCTATTAAATTCCTAACTAACTTAGATTTAATAAAGAGAAACTTTTAGTAGATAATAATAAACTATTTAATTAAATAGTTTATAAACCTAAAGATAATAATAAGCCCTAAATAGTAATAAGATTATAGAAAAGGGTTATATTAATATAGCCTGCTAGTTCTAATAAAAGTAATAGATCTCTAACCTTAGATAAGATTATTATCTAGATAGATTAAGAATATTAGCCTATTTTATATATAATAAAGCCTGGGTTCTTATTTTCTCTTTATAAGGTTAGTAAGAAAGCTTAGGGGAGCTAGATAATAGCTTTATCTTATATATATAATATAATAAGGATTATATATATAATACTAAGAAAACTAATCTAGGTAAAATAAAATAGTATAAAGAGATAATAAAAAGAAAATTTTAAACTTAGCTATAGTAAAACTACTTAATTAAATAGTTCTAATCCTAATAGATTAATTTAATTAAAATCCTATAATAAAAAAGCCTAATAACTAACTAAAAACTATAGAAAGTCTATTCAGGCTAAGATTATCCTATAACTAGAACTAAGGAATTATATCTCTATATTAATCTAAGTATTAAACTAAGTAATACCCTCCTTAGTTAGTAGTTTATTACTTTCAGACTTAGAAAGCTAGTATTAATAGAGATAGAGAGCTATTTTAGAGAAAAGAATCTCTTTAGTATAGAGAGGAGATTTAACTATATTATAACTATAAAGGGGGTTAGTAATAGAACCTTTATAAAGATTCTTAAGCTTATAGTTAAGGAAGTAATACTTATAATTACTATATATATAGTAAAGATAGTTAGTATAAGAATCTTAAAAGTAGTTTCTAAGAAATATATATTTAAAGAAAGGGAATATAGTATAATATCTAGATTAAGAATAGATAGTTAAGAAAGCTATAATATAGTAATAATAAGTAATTAGGTTCTACTAGCTATAAAGAGTAATAAGTAAAGCTTTAAAATAAGACTTCTTTTAAATAAGATTAGTAAGAAATATAGATCGGGGATAATTAAGTTCAGCTGGAAAATAGACTCATATATAGAATAATACCTTAGGGTTAGAATATACTTAAAAAGAAAAAAATAGAAAAATATTTTTATTATATTTTATTAAAGTCTATTAAGAATAAGTAATTCTAAAAATACCTACCCTATATTT